>JAODGE020009807.1:0-11600 GCA_027574965.2 Ecitophya simulans
AAATTTAAATTTCCATTCTGAGACGTCGTCTGCGCACACATCTCCGCCGTTAAAGCGGCGATTTTCATCCTTTCGCGGCGTATGATTCGGCGCGACGGCGGACAATTCGATAAATAATTCAAATATTAATTACATGTAAAATGAAAGCTCAAAAAGCGTAATCCCACGTCTGGCAATAACACCGCCGACGCAATATCGGTAATCCAGAATTTGGCGTCGGGCGGCATTTAAAATCAATTCCCGATTGCGGTGCGCGGCGGCGAAGTCGATTTTTAATTTCCATCCGCATTCGCGCAGCTGCCCGCCGGCGGTGGCGGCATTCACTAGGATTTGACGCCGAAAAAAAATTAATTAATTGTAACTTTTGCTCCACTTCCATCGCGTGAGTGGAAATAGAGGAAAATCGCGCGCGGTTGGGCGTAAGCTTTGACCTAGCCCGGAATGATATTTCGACGCTTTAATCCGCCGTTCTAATTGGAATTTCACAAACGATTGCGCTCCGCGTCACCGTGGAACTATAGCACTTAGGCGCATTACGGCGTCCGGAACGTTTTGTTTTCAATCGTTCGGCGATTTCGCCGATAATTAAATGGATTTTTGCGCGCGAGATTTGGCAAACGGGTAATTGCCAGATTACGAATATAATTCGACGCATAAATTAGACCGGGACGCCGCCGGCGACCGCTATAACAATATTTGATTGAAAAATAGCGGCGCACACTTGAACTGCGCCGTATAATATTTACTTGTGCATGTGCATCCTTTGAGTGATGTTTACTTGACGCGTCCGAGTATCCGTCCTGATGCACGTGTCAATTCAGCGGCACCTCAATCGGCGGCGCTAAGGCGTGGCTCGTGCTCGACGGCCGGCGAGGAGGATTACCAGGACGAAAATACCTCTTGTTACCATCTCCTGATCGGACGACGATCGCGCCACCAAGTGTGGGCACGACGCACATAACGCGATTCGTTTGCGAACGGCTCAGCGACGCAAACACGAAGGCGCCGAGGTAGCTGAGGATTTCGAGTAATTAAAACATTACCGATGACTTTGTTAGCGATGTTGCCGAATCGAAATTCCAACTTGTTACGGCAGTGTAGAAATTGATTTGGTTTTCGCTCGCGCCTCAAGTTCGAGGGAGATTACAAGCCCCATCGACACGTGCTAGCCACGCGACAGCCCCCGGAGAGATGTAATTATATTCAACCAATTCCTTCCCTTCGACGCCGACGGTTCGATGGCAGCGCGTGCAAGATATCTGCACCTCTGATTCAATCTGATGTAACACGAGAAGAGCGGATGCGAACAAGTACGAAACGCTGTACTTTGAACTCCAGACTCAAAGAGAAATATTGTTTACCTACCCAGCGCATGCCGATGCTTATTGAATTAGGCGAGATCGAGGTCGGATGCTGGCGCACGGCTGTCCGGGCCCTTTATGCGTCTAATCTGTCATTCCGACGCCTCTCTGCCGACACAAACTCGATTAACATCAATTTCGCTATTTTGTTTCGCGTTCGCATCGCTATATAAATCAAATAAAAAGGCGCTATTAGCCGAAACATATTCTCGGAATTGGTCTAATTCACTTTGGCGCGATGCGCGCACCGCCGAAGGGCTTAGCTCGGTCGTACAGACAACCGAGGAAGACGTCGAAGCAATTCGGTTCGATCTGGGGCATCCGATCCTGCTGTCGGATATCTTCATGATTGTGGATGTGGCCGTGGCTCGGCGAAAGGACTAAGCGAAGGACTAGCGACGACTTTGCGTAATGCGCACGGGATTATTATTCCATCTGAATGCCGGAATGCGGCGGCGGCGGCGGTTGCGGAGTAACGCCGTCGCCGCCGTCGCCGTCGTCGCCGACTTGCTCGCTTCGATAAGCGCCCGCTTCCGGACGGCTCTCACCTGGAAAGCTTGCACTTTGCCGCCGACGACAATGACTGAGAGGAATTTAAGGCGAACGCAACAATCCGCCGCGTGCATCCAAAACGCCATCTGATCGAGACCTACGAGCGTATTTGAGAAGCGCCGAATTTTCACAGGTGATGTGTTTTATGCTCCATAAAATGGCTGCGTATAAATAATTTACAGTGAGCACGCCTGTGACGTTTATCAGTTGCATCTGCGCCAAGCTGCGAGTGGTCGTAAATCAATCACAAACGACGATAGCGCGTTTGATAAATATTTTTTGTCACGTCACAAACAGCGGGCAGGTAAAACATAGCATGATGTATCGTTCTGCCTGCCCAATATTATTCACCTACCGAGCAATACAACGTAATGATGGCTATAAATTTATAAAATTTCAAACGTATTAATGTTATATTCTATTCTGTAATATGCAGAATAACAAAATACCTCGATAAAATTGAACAACAATCTTAAGAATTAACCAAGTTCTGAAAACGATTCTCAAAAACATTATGCAATAAATCAATTCCTACATCTTTTGTAATCCTCGGATCAACACTGATTCAACTTTTAGCACATCATAAATTTTTTCTGCGCTTAGGACAAAAGGTGTTTAAGGCCATTTAAAACGGGATTATGCCTGTCCAAAGGGTTAGTAATTCGTGACACGCCTTGAATGCGCATTTTACTAGACAAGGTGTTACCGACTGACGTTACGTGTTTACCCGATGTAACCTTGTTGTTGGTCGGTTGGTTATTATCATTATTAGGAGTTAATGCATGCCAACGCCTTCGAGCTTTGTGGGTTGCGCTAGGACAACAAAGACGCATTGTTGCAGTGCGGAAGCTCCCAAGGAACAATAGTTCAGCCCTCGGCGGAGAAGTGCGCGGTCGGCAAAGTTATAACCGATCTAATCCCAGAACGGACAATGGCGGCGAAGATCCCAATGTTTGCTGTCGCGAATGTTGCGAACGCTCGCATTTCGGGCGGGCGGACGCGTTGTGCAGGAATATTCCGAGCGGGTCCAGATCCCCGACATTTACATCACAATGCCAGCCTGTCCATTGTTGGTTGTTATAACCTCATACAATTCATATTCGAATGATATATTGTTGGCAACGTCGGCGCTGCCGCTGCGGAGGACGAGGACGAAGAGGGACGCGTTGCGTTGTGTGTTTGTTTAGTTTGTGGTTGCCGAATAAAACCGAAGTCTGCGCGGCACTGTGGGAAGCGAGTTTTCGCGGGAATAGTAAAAATTTTTTAAACGCGTCTAGAAGTTATTTAATTAAAGTTAAACCACTTTCACGCGCTGCAAATTGCGGCTGAAATAGTGGAAAACAATTTTAAGTGTTATCACCAAAGTCCAAGGCTTGCCGGCTGCACCATGTTCGCGTTATTTTCTCGGACCTCGCCGCAGTGTAAATGCACCGTCCATGTAGGGTAATACTCTAGCACATAAAGTCTAAGTCCTCGGCGCGTATAACCAAATTAGTTTTAGAACCCACGTCCCGAAGCGTGTTTGCACAACCACCACCTCGCGCCGGTATCCGGCGCTCGTCGGGCGTCCGCCCCGAAAAGATATGCGCGCCCAATGCCTGCCATGCGTTTGTGGAGCCGCTTGACCAAGCTTCGGAAAGATGCAACCGAAGAGCCTCTGCTCGCCGAGGACGCGCCGTCCTGCAGGTGGCGGAAGCTCCTAAACAAATCCCGGCGTAATCCGCGCACGGCAATTTACCTCAGCCGCGGCTTTGTCGGCCCGAAAGCTTAGGCACTGAGTTTTATTATCTCCACGGACGGTCCAGCAGGAGGCGCGCCGCGACCGAAGGGGATGCGTTCGGACACCTTGTGCGCCGGCGACCATACCTTACCAACCACTAAACCTGTCTGCTAACTTTATTACACGTGTTTTGCTGTTGGAACTGAACCAGAAAGCTGCGATAGAACCTGCAGTAGATTTAAGACATAGTTAAATTAAAATTGAAAACGTGTGCCCAGCTACATACAAGCTGAACGCATTCTACATTTGCGTTTGCGTTACTTTGACTTGCAATAAATTAATGCCACGTCATTCGTATTTCTATAAAGATAAAGAAAGTTCAGTAGGCGTGTTTGTCCATCCCTTGCATGTCACAGCCGACACAACAGTACCCTAATATTTACAACTAGTTATCTCTGATATTCCTCTTGCAAGTTGGGGTGCGTCGCCGTTGACTTGGATTTTTTGCGATTGTGCATTTGCTGGTCGCCCCTGTATTGACAACAGATGGTGTTCATTCCTCTATTGTATCTAATAATGTGGCGGTAAATTGTGTTTGTTGTTCGACGATTTATTATATGATGTGTTGGTTTTCCGGGGTGTCATCCTCAGTTACCCCCAATCGTAAAAGCCCAAGTGAAAACTAAAAAGCTAATGGCCAGAGACTATTGTTACAATATTTTAAATATGGCCGTGATGCCGAATTCTCTGATTCAACAAGACGAAACATTAAGTTTTATTGTTGCTCATATTTCTTTGCTGATAAGACGCCAAATTAAACATTACACTGTAACCGAGTGTAACAGCGGTGTAATTCGACGCAACTGAACGCATCTGTCAACAATCGCTAATTATGTCACGCATCACACTTCTGATTTATTTTAATATCTTTACGCGCGATTTTGACTTGGTGCGAACAGATGATACGTATCAGATGATATCTATCATGATGTCCTGTTTACTCTTTGTAGGATTCTATCGTTTTATCGTCGCATCATCTTGTGGTGCTAATAATTATATTTCACGGAACGTTAGACACGTCCCAAATGTCCTAAAGGGTGACCCTTCGTCAGCGAGGCCTCCTGCAGTTTCAACATTCTGACGCCTCGGCACCGTTCCCTTGTGTCGTTGCCACCCTTCCAAGAGCAGTCCAACGCTCCAGTAAGTTCACAAGTGCATTGTACGCCAAAGGGTTATTTGGAGGTGGCATTGTTGTACTATTAGCAACTGACCCAAAAGATTACCCTTTGGGGAATCATAGTCTTCATCAATTATTTTTATGGTTTGCGTTTCAAAATATTTATCAGCTTTTATACTTTGCAAATTCTAAATGAATTTAAATAATTAGTCGGAAGTACATTTGACTAAAATAATCAACTCGCCCGTTAATTTTTTGTCATTAAGCGTTCAGCTTTTGTGATACAAATTAATGATGAGGACTTACTGGGGCATTACGCAAGCTTAACGGGAGTGCTTGCAAGATAGCAACTTTATCGCGGCGTCTTTGATTTGCACCGATGAATCGATGACGACGCGCTGATAATGCCATTAGTCAATAACACTTCGAGTAAAAAACGTTATCAACCAGCAATCAAATATTGATCATCTTATCCGCGCGACTTTTGTTTTCTAATTGGGCATGCTTGTAATTCCGGAGTTGTATTTCTAGTGATACGTTTGCTTTGATAGCAACTGCGGCGCTTTTATTTTCAATTGCGTTCGCGCCGCTGCGTCGTCGCGACGTATCCTGCGAGCCGCACGGCGTCGTTGCACCGCCATGTTGGGCGCGCGACGCGGCGCTGGAGCCACTCCTATCCCTGCTACTGGCCGATAAACAGTTATCTATATAGGCGGAGTTTGCTCGGATTTTGATTGACATCTTGCGATAACGCGAGGCACTTGTTCGGGAGTATGTTTTATTTCGAGGCTGCCGCCTCCCGTCTGCCTCCAACGCACGCGAGCGCCCGGCCGTCGGTGGTTCTTCGTGCGCCGCGCCGTCGGGGTTTTTCTATTTTCCGCAGGTTGCCACTTTCATTTTTTGCATCGCTTAACTTTGCGCGCGCGCCGCTCGCCGGGAAAATTGATTCCGTCAAGCACGTTGTTGCACCTATAAACCCCGAACCATTCTGGAACGCCCAAACCGTGCTATAAAACTGAATAAAGCATTTTTGTATTCCGTTTTATTCTGATGTTTTCGCTATTGATATTTTTCCGCTCGAACGAGTTGGAAAGTAATTTGCTGGAGTCTTGAGTAGCTACGAGACGGCGGTTCCCGGCGGGAAGACCGTCTTCAGTCTAGACGATTTTTACGGCGCCTTTTTTCGACGATCCGGCCCCCAACTATCCCGCCGTGCGCGTGCACGTACGTACTTATTCAAGGTCCGCAAGCCCTGTTATAACTTTTCATCCGGCAGTTTACTAAAATAAATTTTCTCCTCACTCCACTCCTCGAGAACACACACACACTCCCAGAAGAATGGTCATAAAGTCCGGAATTTTGCGCGGGTAAGGAAAGGTGCAAGCCAATCTCTCCTAGGGGGCATTAGTTTTGATATTCCGAAAGCCCTGCGGCGCAAATCAATTTATTGCGCGCGTTATTTGTTTCCTGCGAGCAATGGAAAAGGGCACGAGGTGCGCCCTGAGTGGATTTGTTTTATCTAACGAAAAACCAGCCAACAGGTACTCCACCTCAATGAAACCCCGAACCTCGGTTCGCAAACCTTCATAGCCTGCTTCGGCTCGGGCGCAGCGTGCGGTCCGAGCTTAGCCGCTGATAAGACCAGTGAGCTATAAATCATATCGAGATGGATGAGGCACTAAGAGGTGGTAAATAAACATAAGGACTCGCGGATCCTAAATCAATATAATAAAATTGCAAGCCGCGCGACGATCCGAGACGTAGCTGGCGGAACGCAACGTTGGCGCAATGAATGATTCCGTGACTTAGCGCCCGACGGGGTGGGCCCACGTCGATACACGCGTCACCCCCGCGCACGGCATCAGATAAGGACAGATAACGCGAGCGACGCATGCCCGCCGCGTGGGCGTGCCGTGTCGGGACGCTCGTCGGCGGTCGCGTCGAGAGCGACTGAAAGACGAATACTGCGCGGTTTCAGGCTGAAACGGGACGCCCGTTCGGCGCGAAACGACGGGCGTCGAAGGCGGCCGAAGCGGCCGGTGGGAGTGAACGTTGCCGCCGGCCGCCGCCGCTCGGCCCGGCGATGATATATAGAGTATCCCGACTTACGGTTAAACCGCGCCGGGAAGTGGCCCAGATTACAGAGACTTTGCGCGAGCATCAAGCGCCCCCCGATATCTGTGCGGTCCGCTAAGCGCTTAAGACTTTTTAATACTTTCATAGGATTCCGGCGCGAAACCGCGCGCGGCGACGGCGGCGAAGACGATCGTGTCACGGCGGCCGCGCGTACGTCAGTGATTTGTAAGCCGCGAGGCTGCCGCCGATGACGGCCGGAGATTTGCACCTGCGGGAATCTTACAAGTGCCCGCTCAAGACCGAACAAGAAAGGAGTGCGTGTCGACATTCGCCGTGACCGTGTAGCAGGAGCAGAGACTGAAAGACGAACAGTGAAATGTGCCAGGTGGGTCCGTGATCATCATCCGACGGAGGACGGCGTGTCAACCTATCCGACGGCAAGCATCTGGCAGTGGCAGTATTGATAATACTCAAAATACCAAAAATATATATCAATTAGGAGGAATACCGTTGACTGCAAAGTATTAAAGGTATGTTGTTATTGATACTAACTACAAAAAGCTGGCATTATTTCTGGCATTAATGATCTATATTTAATTTCGTTATGACGTCTCAGAAAGTGGGCGCAAAGATATTGCTGACATGTTTGTCGTCAGTCTTCCAAATTATAATTAAAAGTATTAACGTTTGGTGGATGCGCCCAGTTCTGATATTCGCATCCGTCGCACGCATTGTGCGATGGCGTGTATTGGCGACGTCCGGTGGTGGGGGTAGAAGGGGGATGATGGAAAAGCCGCGGCGGGCTTAGCCCCGGGCGCCGCAAAGCCGTCCTCAGACCGACGCCGGCACCGTCGCGACGTCGCTCTGCTCGCCGATCGAGCCGCCGCCACGCGCTTCCTGTGATCCGCTCTAAACCGGGCGCAAAGCTGTTTTTAAGCTCCGGCGCCGCCACTTTTTTCCCTCAGCCTGCCCGCGACGGCTCACCTGGATTTGCTTACGCGATCGCCGCGCAGATCCCCGAAAACCTCGCGCGCTGATTTCGCTAACTGATTTGCGACCACACATCATCAACCCTCTTCTTCTTCCTCCGAGAAGCGCGCCCATTAATGCGATGTAAACTTGATAGATAGTGCGAACGTTCCCGACGATTGTGCGACTTATAAAACCACTTGTTCCAGATTAAACGCCAGCTTAAACCGAAGCCCGACGCTAGTGATATAAACAGTGATTACAAAACAACTTACAAGTTGCCGCTTGCCAAACAAACAATAAACAATTGCGAACTCGAGTGGCTCTAAGTCTGATTTATACGTAATAATTAATGAATTGTGCACCGCGAAGAATCGACATGGAACGCATGGAATCTCTGACGGATCCGTCGCTCTGCCTGCAAGATCTTGTCTCCACATCGACGGCGAACAGTGATCATCTGCACGGGGTGCACCACCTTCACGACTCCGTTTCCTCCGTCTCCGTAAGCTCCGCGATCTCCGGTATCATGAGCGGGTCGTCGTCCGTCTTGGGGCACCATCTTACGCCACACCACGATCCTCACCATCACGGGGTTGTGCCGCACACGCCGTCGCTTCACCACGAGCCTCTGGAAAAACTTAAACGTAAGTACCGCACATAAATTGCGAGACCAATTTCATTATCAAAAAATATGATCGTAATCAAATTATATTGTAATTTATTGCTCGTTTTTCCTGAGGTAATTTATCGTTAATTTAGTCCGGTTGTTGGGCTTCTGGGGTAAACGAAATTTAATTAATGTTCAATTTGTCCTGCCGTTTACGGGCACGTTAATATTGATAATAATTCATTGCTCCATTGATAACCACTCAAATTATACCAAATTAATTATTTTTAACGTTCACTTTGATTTCCATTGAATTAGAACCATAATAAATGTATCTTTTCATAAAATGTCATCTCATGTTTATTTTCTTTCTAGTTGACGTGATAATATTTACTGCATACCGTCTACCGTACATACAGACTGATCACATTTGTGTTCATTTATCGATTTCAATTAATTCTGCTTATGATATATTGATATGTCATAAAATAAATTATTCATACTCTCGTTCTAATATTTGGTAATATCTACTATTTGTTCTCAGCTTATCTGGTATTGGATGTAGACAAATTGCAAAAAAATGATTAGAATTGTTTTATGAGATGTTTATCAGCTGTTATCTTGATTAACCGTATGTGCTTTTTATAAATTAAAATTTTTGGTTATTATTTTATGACTACGGTATTGATGACAGTGCAGAGATACATGCGAGCGTTATAAATTCATAAATTAATGCGGGGTTCATAAAACAGCGCCAGAGAGCTTTTTTGGTGGGAATAAGACATCATTTATTTATGTGCTTATGATACAGTCATTTACTAAAGTAGAGATGTTTGGTATTTGCAGATTATAAAGTTATTATGCAGTTAGGACAGTTTAAATAATGTTTCTTCACGACTAATGAAAGTTATTAGACAGTTTTTGATAAGCAAATGTTTTACGAAATAATTAACACAAATTTTATTTTTATTGCCAGATAAATATCCACATTTTTATGTAAATGAAAGCATACACGATAGATTATTTCCAGAAAGATGTCGAAATGTTGCCGTCGGATACGGAATTTCAATTCGAATGATATATATTTTGTATGCTGAGTGTCCTGTAATGGTTGACAAGTTCTTATCAATGTTTGATCAATTTATCAGTTGGGCATGGTCGATATCTTGTCGTTACAATTAGGGGACGCCTCTTTTCGATTTCCTCCATATGTCACAAATATTTAAGAGCACTGGAGCAAAACTTGTGTTCAAACAATTTTCAAATTAGTGCTAGAATGGGTTTCTTCAAATTTGCCGTTTATTATTGTATAAAAGCGAGCGAATGATGATTGGCGTTTGATTCGAAACTAAAAGAGCAATTTAGGCTTACACCCTAACGCCTATTATTGGTTGCATTCATTCGGCCGCTTCGAAAGTCACCCCTCTGCCGGCACAACAAAACACGATGCAACTGATGCGCAGAACACGCATTTGAGCGTGCACATTCTCGCACCCTCCTGACTGTGAGGTTATCTCTTTTCTTCTTACCCCATTCAGCAACCTCAATAGTTGGTTCTGTTTATTTGCACGTCTTTGTCAATTTGGTGGTTTTAAGAGCACCGTTATGGAATATATTTGCGCTTTTTCGGAAAGAGAACGTCAATAAACTCGTATGTTGAAGATTTTTGGCGTGCTGAAGTAAATAGACATGCGGTTGTGGTACAGGGCCAAAGAACAGAAGAAACTGCTAGAGCTACAGGAGAAAGTTGCTTGGCTATCGAACCGTGGGCTTAGGTTTAGCTGTGAGCAACCCTTCCGTGCCTTTATCGCAAAATTGGAATTGTAATAGCGGCTGGAAGTGAACGCCGAGCTTGCTGGGTTAACCAGGATAATCCGCACTTCCTTATTCTACCAAACCGCCTTCGCCGTTATTTTCGACTCAATATTAAACCCTTTCAGCGCCCGAAAGCAATTACACTTTTGGGGGACAATTTGGAAATTGATCACAACTGGAAATTTTGATTTTGCTTACACATCTGTTCGCTTCGTTTATACAGAGTCATATCTGACACAAAATAAAAGCATCTTGTTTTTTTGTGTTTCCAGGGGGATATTTTTAAAAGTTTCAGTATTTTGGGAAAAGTCACGTGAAGGTTTTTTACCCAAAGCTTTTTTCTTAAATTCACGTACGAAATAATTTCATAAATTTACTCACGTTTGATTTTAATGCCATAAAAATATAATTTTCATTTCTATCGAGATCATTTTGTTTTTACCAGATGACATTTTGAAATTGAGTTGACTTAATCTTTACAAAACGCGCACAAGGTTGGCATGCCGCCAGTCTACACAAAAGTCGTAAAATGCATGCTAATTCCAGGGAAATCCAAAGCCATCAAATTAATAATTGCGGGGCGTTTCCAAATCTTTCTCAAATTAGCCGCATCATTTCAAGCCCAGAAGTTGTAACTTGATCCGAGCTAGCACCGTCCCAGCTTCCATCGCATCTGGACTCTCTTTGGTCTGCGTGCGTCTCATGGTGTCATGTCTGACACATTTGGATGCAATTGAAATTTGTTTACAGGATGTCGGGGAACGCCTCAAACCAAAAAGACATGCCCTCTGATTCACTGCCTCTCTGACTTTGATCTTCGGGAAACAAAGCTAGCAAATTTTTTAAATAAATTAACTGAAATAAATCAAAGAAATGTGATGCCTATGCAGAAAAACATTCAAGTCGGTTGGAACTCACCCGAAACATATGCTTACTTGAGATCTTAGACGTGTTGCAGCACTCTTTGTGCAAAACGTAATAATAATTAGGCTTTCATAACATTTGCAATGTAAAGTTGTAAGCCTTTCCAGGGCATCTTTAGCATGGCGTCCCGGTGAGTCGGAAGCGTTTCGCGGAATAAGGCGTGACAAGAAATGCGAGCATTAATTCCTCTTAGATCGAGCTTACAGCGCGTAATGCGCGCAGATTAAAGGGGGATCATTAAAATTATGCTCTGGGAATTATGGTATAAAACTTGATAGCGCATCGAAGATTATCCAGGATCAGGTCGTGTTTAAGAAAGCTTTCGTCCCGATTTGCCTTCCGCCTGGCACGTCTTCAATGCGCGAATGGCGGAACGGAGCAGACACTTGTTAAAAA
>JAODGE020009810.1:0-15653 GCA_027574965.2 Ecitophya simulans
TGGCGGACACTTACAATCACAAAATCAAGGTAGTCGACACTAAAACGAACACTGTGAAAACAATTCATTCGCACATATTCAACGAGCCGTGCGGTCTGGTCCACACGCAGGACGGCAAATTGTACGTGGCCGATACTAACAACCACCAAATCAAGATCTGCACGCTCGATAACGATGACGCGATCGTGCAAGTCGAAGTTTTGAAACTTGATAACATCGAGCTGCAAGCTGCGGCTGATGCAATCGACACATTCAGTGCTTCCAATATTTACACATTTGTAAAGAGTATTTGTCTAAGTGGCCAAGGCAATAAGACAACGCTTAATTTCAATGTTAGCCTGCACACTTTGTGTTTTACTGGTGGTGCGCCACATTCATGGAGTGCAGAAGTTAAAACAAAGACAAACGAAGCAATCACAAGCGTAAAAGTGCATCCTGATGGTGGTAAGGGTCAGGACACTATGGAGAAGTTCAGTTTTGACTTGTTTTATGACGAAAATATCAGGGAAGTTGTTGCAAACGGTTGTTTACTTGCAGTTAACCTGCAAGTTTATGCTTGCGAAGGTGACCTGTGCTTTAACAAGAAGTTTTCGTTCAAAATCCCGCTGGCAATCGACGATTTTCGCAATAACATGACGGACAACAATCAAGGGAAAGATATCAATCTGAATATTGTTATTGGGAAGGATAATATTCAAATAAATGATTCTTTACCTTAGCCTCGTACCTTCGATGACTTGTTGTTGTTAACCCCACTTATTTTAAGACATTCTGTATCGATTGTAAACGGCCTGTTGCGTAAGATAAATAAACTTTTCTACGGATTACAACTAACATGTGTGTTGTTCAGTTTGAACTATGATTTAATTAATTTGAATTTTTAAACAATCCGTTCGGCTATTTGTTTTTGTCCTAAAAGGTGTATAATATAGTTTCTATACTGGGTGTGCACTTTTATACAACGGATCTTGGCCAGTTGACGTCCGCATGAAAGAGGGAGAAAACACGAAGAACAAGTGAGATAGTTATAAAGACCTGTCAATTTCCACGAATGAAAACGCGCTATTCATAAGTCTATCGCACAATATTCTCACGCCTGCTCTTTTCATTGCACAGGCCGGTAAAAGTGTATGAACGACGTCACGTTTTGCAACCACGTCAAATCCCAATAAGTGTTAACCTTTGTAGTTGCTGCGAACGCTCTCGTCGTAATCTTAGATTTAAGGACTTCTAATTAAGATTCACTTACTTTTGCCGATCAACGATGAAAAATAAGAAGGATAGCCGAAAAGGTCGCACCTCGAACTCCGCCAGCAGCTCGTCGTCGCGGTCGTCGAGCCGTGGTCGCTCGAAATCGCCCGCAAAGCGTAGCAAACACAGCAAACGTTCGTCTTCGGGACGAAGAGGCTCGCCGAAGGAGGGCCGCGACGTGAAGTCGAAATGGGACAGTCCCGACGAAAGGACCGACCGGAGAAGGTGCCCGATTCGCTGCACCGTAAATAGCCACCATAATAACTACAAAAAGCGTGATTACAGAGCTCCTCGAAGGGATGACCGCAGAGACAAATCGAAACCCACCAGCAGACATGAACGGCACTCACGCGATGGGCAGCCGGAGAGGACGAATAGAACGCACAGAGACGACAGGGACACGAGGGAACACAAAGATAACAGGGACAACAGAAGAGAGGGCAGATCGGAAAGACCTCGGAACAGATCTCGCAGCAGGAGCAGATCGCGACAGGACAACAGAAGTCGAAGGCAGAGCGGTCGCAGATCGCGCAGCAAGTCGTTCGACCACTCCAAGGCGGTGTGGGGCAAGGCCGACCAGAACCAGCAGCCGAAGGCCGCGGACGAGCCGCCCAAGGAGAAGGAGCAGCCGAACTTCGCGCTGTCGGGCAAACTCGCCGAGGAGACGAACACGTACAAGGGGGTGGTGATCAAGTACAGCGAGCCGCCGGAGGCGCGCAAGCCGAAGCGCCGCTGGCGCCTGTATCCCTTCAAGGGCGAGAAGGCCATGCAGACGTTGTACATTCATCGCGAGAGCGCCTACCTGATCGGGCGCGATCGCAAGGTCGTCGACATCCCCGTCGACCATCCGAGCTGCTCGAAGCAGCACGCCGCGCTGCAGTACCGGCTCGTGCCGTTCACGAGGGCCGACGGCTCGGCGGGCAAGCGCGTTCGGCCGTACCTCATCGACCTGGAGTCGGCGAACGGCACGCTCATCAACAACAAGAAGGTCGAGCCGAAGAAGTACGTCGAGCTGCTCGAGCGCGACGTCATCAAGTTCGGCTTCAGCTCCCGCGAGTACGTCGTCCTGCACGAGAACAGCAAGGACGAGGCGCAGGACGACGACGTCGAGGAGGTCGTCGCGCAGCCGGCGGAGACCTAAGCTCACCGATCGTAGTTTTAGGGCGTGTAACAATAGGCCGGAAGTAGATCTTGCGTTAGTGTGTTAAATTTCGGCAGGTTTCGCCGAATTTCCAACGACGCGTGTTTGTGTACATACACGAAATATAATTTAATTTGGGAAATTTGAATTCGTTGAATAGTTCTTGAAGTTTCGAAGAAATTTTGAAATTGTGTGATGCTGGGTGAAGGAGCGTCTCTTTAGGCGCGAGTTAGTCAAAAAGTAACAAAAGTTATCTTTAAAATGCTCGGAAATGTTTGCGCATTTGTGACGAATAGTTGCAAATTTTTGACAATGTCGAAAACTTGCAATTTTGGCGGCCATTTTGACGCGCTTCCGGTTTCATTTTCACGGTAAGCATAAAGATGGAGCGGCTCTCTCAGCACGAATTAGTGCAAAAAGAATCAACTTATCTTTAAAATACGTAGAAATACTCGCAACTTTGTGACGGATTCAAAATTTCGAAAACGTCGAAATACTTGCAACTTTGGCGATCATTTTGACGCACTTCCGGTTTCGATTTCACATTAAGCATTTAGCTAGGAGATAAAGCATCTCTTCAAGCACGAATTAGTGTGAAAAAAAGTCAAATTATAGTTAAAATGTGCAGAAATATTGCCCAATTTGTGACGAACACTTTCAAAATCTGGAAATTTCGAAACAGTGTGGAGATGCCGAAAAAGGCGGCCATTTTAGGGCACTCACCAAACTAGAATTCCCCACCAAACTTTTTACAGCGCGAGTTGCTTCAAAATTTGCGACGCACGTCCGAATATCGAGCGAAATGCGCACCCTCGACCGCCATTTCGAGGCACTTCCTAGTAGAATCTCCCGAAGTATAAATTGGCGAACTCCCGAATTAAATAGCCCTAAAACTTGAGCAGCCAGTTAAAATATCGTGGCGCACGTTAAATACTGACTGCATTTCGAGACACTGCAACGCCAACCTAGTACGGCAGGAAAGAGCGTCTCAGTGACAGTAAATTAAATCTCTCATCTGAAACGCTTCCACATCAAATCCGCCCCTCTCCAGATAGTAACTTAAAATGTTGCGGCGCAAATTTGCTGAACTACGCGCAGCGCAAGAGGACTGGACTGGTCTGAAACTCGCTCGGCGTACAGTGCATAAAGATATACTTAAGTCTTCATGTACAAGCAAATATTACATAATCCGTATAATATAACCCTACAGTTCAGCGGGAACTCTCTGCGCGTGGATCAGTTTCATCCTCCCACGAAATCTCCGTCGAGCCCATGCGTATATAATTTTCAATATATCATTTTTAGTGTTTCTGTGATTTCTCTGTTCGCTTTGTTTATCCGTATTCATATATATAATATATATCTCAAATTTATGCTTTATATATCTATATTATATATATTCCTCGTCCTCCGGGTGTTTTTTTTCTTTTATTTTCTCAGTGAATTCGCTGGTCGCGCGCGCCCCCCCCACACGTCCTCGTCCGTCCGTCCCCCCATCGTTTAACAACAAATATTCTCAAAAATCAAATGGCGGCTGAGATGCACACGCCGCTACGCCCGCCCCCCGTCAGCTCCATCGCAATAATATAATTATATATAGTGTAATCTTTAGTTATGTAGTAATTAAAGGATTGATTACGCCTACGACGCGCGTGCAACACTTACGATACGTTTCGCCCCGATCCTAGAAAGCTCGCCGCCTCTCTCCCTCTTTCCGTCTCGCGCTCGCCCTTTCGCTCCCTCTCTCTGTCTCTCGCCGTCTCACTCACGCACACGCACACACTCTTCCCCTCCGAATAAAATAACTAAAATCATCGAAAAAAACATTGTTCAAAAATTATTTGCTAATTGAAAATTAAACGAAACTGGAAATTCTACATTGTCGAGCTTCAAGTTGACTGTTGTTGACTCTTCTCGAGGGCCGTGCGCTTACGAGGACCACTTGTTGCTGTTGCTTGTCACGCCCGACCATCCCTAAGCAGGAGAGACGCGAATGTTAATTAATATCGAGCGGGTTTTGTTCGAAACGCCCCGGCTCGACGCAGGGCGAAAGAGTATCGTCACGAGATATTACATAATTTGAAGAGAAATATAATATCAAAACACTTCCAGACAGTACGTCGCGCCTAGTCGGAGAACATATCGAAAGCACTTACAAGCTGCTGCTTATCTTGCAAATCGACATTATTCGAACGGCCATCCCAGGTGGTCATCTTGTAGTCCGGATTGTAGTCCATTCCGAGATTCGACGGCATCGGCAGTTGGTGATGCTGCGACTGGTACGGCATGTTCATGTTGCTGGACTCCATCAGCAAATGCTGAAACACGCACGGCACGTTAGCACCGACCAGACCGCGATCGCGATCGCGAGCGCGCAGCGGACTCACCGCGGCGGCGTCCTGGTAGTAGTCGAACATGGGCGGCGGCCTCGGCGCGTACTCGCCGCGATCCATCTGGCCGGGCGGCGGAATCCGCGGGCCGGCCGCCTGCTGCCACAGCTTGCGCGACCGCTCGATGCCGATCGGGCCGATCGACTGCGCCGGCTTGCGCTGCTCCTCGCCGCCGCCCATCGGCGGCTGCATCTCGAAGTGCATGAGCGTCTTCGGCGACAGCGCCGGCGAGCCGCTGACGAGGTCGGCCGCCTCGTACATGGGGTCGGTGGCGCGCGCCAAGTGCTGCAGCGTCATGCCGGCCATGCCGTTCATGAGGTGGTGGTGCTCGCCGCCGGGCGGATTGAACTGCATGGCGGCGGCGGCCGCCCACGCGCTGGCAGTACTCTGGTGCTGTTGGAAAATGTTCGGCTTGCCGATCGGCGTCGGGAACATGTTGCCGCCGCCGGCGCCGCCGCCGTAGCCGTTGTACGCGGGCGGCGCGTTCTGCTTGCCGTGAAAGTCGGGCGCCTTGGGATTGAGACGCGAGTCCTGGCTGGTGTAGCTGAGGTGCTGGCCGATCGCCTGCGGGAACGGCTGGAAGGCGGCCGCGGCGTCCGAGGCGCCGCCGCCTCCGCCGCCGCCGTACACCGTCGGCGGCAGGTGCTTGTACATGCCGACGCTGTCGCCGGCGTGCGACATGTGCGGCGCGCGGTCGAAGTAGTGGTTCGCCTGCGCGGCGGCAGCGGCGGCCTCCTGGTTCTGGCTGGGCGGGCGGTTGTGCGGTATGTTGCTGCCGATGGGCGCGATCGGCGGCGGCGGGGGCTTGTCGTAGTGGTAGCTGTTCGGGGGCGTGGTGCTGTTGCTGCTCGTCTTCGACGAGACGGGCGAGCACATCGCGTTGCCGCGATAGCCGGGCGCCTTCGAGGCGTCGATGGTGGCGATGCTGGCGGGCTGGTCGACGTACTTGACGTTGCTCGGCGCGCCGGACGCGCCGGCGCCGCCGCCGGTGACGGCGGCGAAGTTCTGCTTCTGCGATTCGGCGTCCGGCCGCCACATCGGCCGCTTCTCGACGTCGTTGAAGAGCGTGTAGACGCTCTGCGTCGTCGAGGCGGCGGCGGCGGTGGTCAGCTGCACGCTATGCATGTTCTGCGCGCCGACGACGCTCTCGTCGACCTTGGCCATCAGCTGGGCGGCGTTGTTGCACGGCGTCGGGCTGCACGGCTGGCTGACGACCTGCAGCAGCTCGGCGGGCGCGGCAGCGGGCGGCGCGTGCGTGAACGCCTTCGGCGCCTGGCTGGGCACGTGCTGCATGTTCGGCGGGGCCGACGAGGTGGGCGCGGGGCGCGCGCGCTTCGGCGACGACTGCGTCGACGGGCTGACGGGCGCCGCCGTCGCCGTCGCCGCAGGTTGCTGCTGTTGCTGCGCGTGCGCGGCGGCGCTCATTCGCGGCGCGACGACGGACGACTTGTCGCTTCTGAGCAGCGTCGGGTTTTGATTCTGAGTGACGTTCGGCGTCAGGTCGCTCAGCTTGGCGGCGAAGGTGCTGCCGCCGCCGCTTTTTGGCGGCGCGGCGACTGGCGCGCCGGCCAATCGCTGCTGCCGCTGCGTCGGGCCGATCTTCTCCTTCTCGGCCTGCGCGAGCAGTCGCGGCGGGGCGGCCGCTCTGGACGGCGCTCCTCCTCCGCCGCCGCCGCCCACGCCGGCGAGCAGGCGCGGCTTGGCGACGGCGGCGGCGCCGGCCGCCGATCTGGCCGGCGCGACCTGCGCGACCTTGGCGCTCGCCGCCTGCGCGCCCGTCTGCGGCGCGCCGCCGCCGACGAGCGCCTTGCCGGCGGCCACCTTCTTGGTGCCGATCTGCGTCTTGTCCCAGAGCGTCGTCGCCGCCGACGGCGCCTTCGCCTTCGGCAGCATCTGCAGGATGTCGGCGTCCGGATCGCGAATGAGGACGGCGATCAGCGTGTGCGCCTGCTTGCTGGCGTCCGCCGAGCCCTTGATGGTGATGATGCGCTCGCCCTGGCCCTTGCTCTGCTTCTCGACCTCGATGTGCGCGCCGGTGGCGCCGCGGATGGCGTTGATGTTGCTGCCGCCGCGGCCGATCACGCGCGAGATGGCGTTCAGCGGGACGGAGACCTTCTTCACGCCCGAGTCGGCCGACTGGGCGGGCTGGACGCTCGACTTGCGTCCGCTCACCACCTCCTTCCAGCCCTCCTCGCGCTTGCCGCCGCCGCTGCCGCTCTGCTTCGGACTGGTGGTGCTGCTGGGCGACGACCGGATCTCGCCGCCGCCGCCGTCGCGCTTGCGCGGCGTGACGAAGCTGTCGCTGCCGGACGGCTCGAACTCGTCGCGATCGGCGGGCGACTTGGTGGTGGCGGCGGCGGCGCAGGCGGCGTCGTGCAGCTGCTGCTGCTGCGCCTGCTGGTGCAGCTTCTCCTTGCGCAGTTCGTTCTTCGTCTTCTGCTTCTCCTTCTTCGTCTCGGGCTTGGCGGCTTTCTCTTTGAACGCGGACGGCGCCGGCGCGACCGTCGAAACGGGCGGTTGCTGCTGCTGTTGCTGCTGCTGCTGCAGCGGCGGCGGCGGTGGCGACGCCTTCTTCTTCTTCTTGTCCTTGCGCTTCTCCTTCGACTTGACGTCGTTGCTAGAGCAGCTGCCCTGGCTGTTCGCGTCGATGCCGCTGTCGCCCTCCTCCTTGTCGCCGCCCTCGGCGCCACCGCCGACCGGCCCAACCACCTCCTTCTCCGGCGGTGGCGGCGGAGGTGGCGCCGGCGCTGCCTTCTCTTCCTTCTCTGGCTGCTGCTGCTCCTCCTCCTCCTTGTCGTCCTCGTCCGGCTTGTCCTCGTAATACTCGTTGCGCTTGTTCTCCTCGAACAGCTTGCGCTTCTCCTCCTTCTTCTCGAGGCGCTTCTTCTTCTTGCGCTCGCGCTTGCGCGCCGCCGCCGCCTTCTTTGACTCCTCGCGGTTCTTCTCCATGTCGAGCTCCTCGAGCAGGATGGACGCGTTCATGTTCGCCTTCGCCGCCTGCGTCTCCTTGGCGGCGCGTATCACCTTGATGCACTCGTGGCACTTGTCCACGAGGTCGTTGTCCTTCTCGCTGACCGTCGTCATGTAGCGTATCATCTCCTGGTCGCTGGGGAACTGCGTCACGTGGTTGACCATCCACTTGACGACCTTGACGTGGCCCTTGCGGTAGGCGGCCATCAGGCACGACACCTTGCGGTTGTCCTGCGAGTCGATGTCGGCGCCGAGGCCGTGCAGCAGCTCGACGACGTTGAGGTGGCCGCCGTTCGCCGCCAGCCACAGCGGCGAGTTGCCCTTCTTGTTCTTCACCTCGACGGCGGCGCCGCGCGTCAGCAGCAGGTCGACGAAGCGCACGTGGCCCTTGTCGGCGGCGATCGTCAGCGCCGTGTCGCGCGACGACGGCACCGGCGTCGCGTTCACGTCGGCGCCCTTGTCGAGCAGGACGCGCCCGACGTCGACGTAGCCGCCGCTCGCGGCCTCCATCAGCGGCGTGAGGCCCGTCTTGGCGCGATGCTCGACGTTCGCCTTGCGGTCGAGCAGCAGGCTGACCACTTCGTGCCGGCCCTGGAAGCAGGCGAGCGTCAGCGCCGTGTTGCGATTCGTCTCGATCTGCGCGTTGATGTCGCTGCCCATGTCGAGCAGCAGCTTGACGGCGGCGGTGTGGCCGTTCATCGCGGCGAGCATCAGCGGCGAGATGCCGAGCTTGCTGCCGGTGCGCGAGTTGATCTCGGCGCCCTGGTGCAGCAGCAGCTTGATGATGTTCACGTAGCCGCCGGACGCGGCCAGACTCAGCGGCGTGTAGTCGGAGACGTTGCGGTGCTCCTTGTTGGCGTTGCGATTGAGCAGGATCTCGACGACCTCGTAGCGCCCGCCCGAGCAGGCGAGGCTCAGCGGCGTGTCCTTGGTGCGCTCCGACTGCGCCTCGATGTCGGCGTTGTGCTTCAGCAGCAGCTCGACGACCTTCTCGTGGCCGGCGGTGGCGGCGAGTATCAGCGGCGTGAAGCCCTTCTTGTCGCGATGCTCGATGTCGGCGCCGTGCTGGATGAGCAGCCCGACGAGCTCCTCGTGCCCGCCGGCGCACGCGAGCGTCAGCGCCGTGTCGTGGTTGCTCTCCGTCTCCGAGTCGACGTCCATGCAGTTGAAGCTCGCCTGGTCGGCGGCGCACAGCGCGGCGGCGCTCGTCGGGTCGGCGTACGGCGCGCCGGCGAGCGTCGCGTCGGCGTCGACGAGCTTCTTCTTCTGGCCGGCGCGCGCGACATAGCGGTCCTTCTTCTTCGCGCTGCCGTCGGCGGCGGTGGCGGCGGGCGTCGCGGCCGTCGCCTTGGCGCACTTCTTCTCCGGCGCGACGGCGACGGCGGCGGCGGTCTGCGTTTGCGTCGCGACGCACGCCTGCCCGCCGCCGCAGGGCACCTGGCAGAAGTGGTTCGTCGGCGCGACGCTCGCGGGCCCGATGTGCGTGCACGACGACGGCGCGACGCACTCGTCGACGACGGTGGCTGACGCCGGGTCCGGGTCTGCAACAGTCCGACAATCAGGCGGCGCTCGCGCGTCGTCGACCGCCGCCTCCTCACCCAAAGCCTGTCCCTGCGCGCGCGCGTAGTTCGCCTGCGCCTGGAAGCCGCGACAGAACGACGCCTTGATGAGCGCGCCGGCGCCGCCCCCGTTGTTGTTGCCGCCCGCAGCCTGCAGATATTGTTCATATGGATCAAAAGTGCGCTAGAACAAAACGCCCATTCGTTCTCCTCGTCCTCCCACACCTCGACGCAAGACATGCAACCGACAAACGCTACGACGCTACGAAACGCAAACGACAATTACCTGCACGCCGGCCAGGTCCATGTCGTGGCCGGGCACGGCGAAGTACTCGACGCGCGAGATGTCGCCCTCGTGCTGGTGGTCGTGCTCCAGCGACGCCAGCACGCTGTCGTCGAGAGATTCGGGAAACTGAGTCGTCATCTGCAACACGAATCAGACGCGCGTCGTCGCAGCACAAACGATCGTCTCGCGCCGCCGCTCCACTCACCGGTGACGGGCCGTGGTGGGCGCGCGCCTGGCCCTGCTGCTCGACGCCGTAGCACTGCAGGTCGTCGGCGAGACAGTCGGCGACGTGCTGCTTGTCGCCGAACTTGCTCTTGCTCTTGAAGACGTGGTGCTCGAGCGCGCCGCCGGCCTTCTTGGCGGGCGGCGGCTGCTGCTGCTGCTGCTGCGTCGGCGACGCGACGAACGCGGCGCGTATCAGCGGATGGTTGTGCAGGTCCTGGAGGAAGTTCGCCGTGGCGAGGCTCTCCGACTGGACGTCGTCGCCGGCGAGCGCGTCGAGGTCGAGCGGATAGAGCGACTTGTCGGCGACGGCGGCGGTCGACGGCGCCTGCGGCTGCTGCAGGACGGGCGGGACTTGGGGCGGGGCCTGTTGTTGTTGCTGCTGCTGTTGTTGTTGCACCAATTGGGGCGGGGGCAGCTGCTGGAACGTGTACACCTTACGCACGTTCTTCCCTTCCTTCTTCGAAACGGGCTTGGCCTTCGGGCGGTCGCTGATCGCGGTGTTCTAACGCACATACACGCATCATGAGTGTTTGCCGACGAGAGGAGAACGCTCGCGCTCGCGTACCTGGCTGACCTCCGACGCGAGGGTTTGTATCTTGACGGGCTGGCTGACGGCGGGCGGTGGCTGCTGCTGCTGCTGCGGCGGCATGGCGGTGGCGGTCATCGGCGAGAAGCAGA
The DNA here is from genome assembly GCA_027574965.2 of Ecitophya simulans. NCBI lineage: Eukaryota > Metazoa > Arthropoda > Insecta > Coleoptera > Staphylinidae > Ecitophya > Ecitophya simulans. Next base: position 10,501 of record JAODGE020009810.1, read on the forward strand.
ACGGCGGCTGCGGCTGTTGCTGCTGCTGCTGCTGCTGGTTTTGCGCCGCCGTCTGGTAGATGAGGTCGGCGGCCTGGACGCCCGCGTAGAACGCGTTCAAGTCCTGCACGGCGGGAAACACCGAGCGCTTGCCGCCCATTCCTGCGACGAACGATTACTACAAACCGCTCGAAACGCCTCGCCGCAGCCGACCGCAATTACCGTCGTCCTGTATGTCGATGTCGATGATGGACCTGTGCGGCAGTGGCGTCTGCTGACTCTCGTCCGGAGGCACGGCGATGGGCGAGAACAGCGCCGTCGGGGGCGGGGCTTGCTGTTGCTGTTGCTGCGCTTGACCTTGGCCCTGTCCCGGCTGCGCTGGCTTGCCGCCGAATTCGCGATCGACTCTCTGCGAACGCACGCGCCAAGTTAACACTAGAAGTAGTGGGAGGGGAGGAAAAAACGCGTCACTCACGTGCAACTCGTCGAGTATCTGCTGCTTCTGCGTGCCCTCGTCGGCGGCGCCGGCGGCGATCTGGATCGGCAGCTTCTTGCGGTTCTTGACGTACTCGAGGATGCTCGTCTTCTTGTCGACGAGCGCCGCGCCCGACGCCTGGCCCTGCTTGGCGAGGAACTCCATCGTCGCCGTGGTGGCGGCGTACAGGTCGTTGTCCTCGAACTCGGTGAACGTCAGCGGCTGGCTGCGCACCTGCTGCGCCTCGGCGGTGGTGAGCGCCGCGTCGATGATGACGTTCACGCCGCTGGAGGCGCGCGCCGCCGCCGCTCCCTTGTCGGCGGCGTCCTTACCGGCTGTTACGGCGGCGACGGCGGCGTCGGGCGCCGCGCCGCCCTCGTCCTCGCCCTGCGGCACGATGCGCACCGCCTCGGGCACCTCCTGCAGCACGGCCGGCGCAAAGTCCGGCGACTGCTGGAAGAAGTTCATGCGCTGCGCGTGCGCCGCGTGGCCGGGCAGCATGGCGGCGGCCGTCGCCGACGGCTGGCCGAGCATCATCGAGCGCGGAAAGTCGAGCAGCAGCTGGACGACGGCCGTGTGGCCGCCCTTCGCCGCCTCGATGAGCATCGTCGAGTTGTCCTTGAGCTTGTGGTTGGGGTCGGCGCCGGTGGCGAGCAGCAGCTCGACGACGTTCAGATGGCCGCCGGCGCACGCGAGCGACAGCGGCGTGTGGTCGTTGTTGGTCGTCTGGCGATGCACGTTCGCGCCCTTCGAGATGAGGAACTGCACGGCGCAGTGGTGGCCGGCGCGGCACGCCTTCATCAGCGGCGTGCGCCCGCCCTCCGACTCGTGCTCGAGGTCGGCGCCGTACTGCAGCAGCTTGTCGACGACGTCCGTGTGGCCGTTCTCGCAGGCGTACGTCAGCGCCGTGTCGCCCGTCTGCGTCTGCGCGTGCACGTTGGCGTTCTTCTCGAGCAGGTACTCGACGAGCTTCAGGTGGCCCTCCTGCGCCGCCTCCATCAGCGGCGTCGAGGCGCCCAGCTCGACGTCGGCGCCCGCCTGGTACAGGTAGTCGGCCACCTCGGTGAAGCCGCCGCAGCAGGCGAGCGTCAGCGCCGTCTCCTGCGTCTCGTCCGTCTGCGCGTTGATGTTGGCGCCCTGGTTGAGCAGCAGCGCGACCATGTCCTCGTGGCCCTCGCGCGCCGCCTCCATCAGCGGCGTGTAGCCCTCGTCGTTGACCTCCTCGATGTTGGCGCCGCGCTCGATGAGCAGCATCGCGAGGTCGACGTGGCCGCCGCACGCGGCGAGCGTCAGCGGCGACTCGAAGCTGTCGGTGGGCATGTTCACCTGCGCGCCCGAGTCGAGCAGCAGCCGCGCAACTTCGACGTGCCCGTCCATCGACGCCTCCATCAGCGCCGTGTGCATCTCGTCCGTCTTGTGCTCCTGGTCGGCGCCGGCCTCCAGCAGGAACTTGACCATGTCGAGGTGGCCCTTGTAGCAGGCGAGCGTCAGCGCCGACTCCTTGAACTCGTTCGAGTGCGTGTTGATGCCGGCGCCGTGCATCAGCAGGATCTTCGCCAGGCCGACGTGGCCGGCGCTCGCCGCCTCCATCAGCGGCGTGTGGCCGTTCTCGTTGTGGTCCTCGACGTTCGCGCCCTTCTCGAGCAGGAAGCGCACGACGTCCTGGTGGCCGCCGGCGCAGCCGTACATCAGCGGCGTGTTGCCCGTCGTCGACTGGGCGTTCACCTCGGCGCCGTGGCGCACGAGCAGCCGCACGATGTCCAGATGGCCGGCGGAGGCGGCCTCCATCAGCGGCGTGCACTCGCCCTTGATGCCGCGGTCCTCGACGTTCGCGCTCATCGCGAGCAGCACCTGAAACCGCGCCGAGATGACGTTTCGCGCGAAATACCCTAGCAACGCGACTCACTTGCGCCAGCTCGTAGTATCCGGCGCTGCAGGCGAGCGACAGCAGACTCTCGCCCTCCTCGGACGTCTCGTGCACGGAGCGGCCCTCGGTGAGCAGCTTCTTCACCGTGCAGACGTCGCCGTCCGTGCAGGCCTCGACGAGCGACGTCTTCTCCGGCGGCGCCTGCGGCCCGCCGGCGGCGGCGGCGCCCGCGTACGTGTCGGAGCGCATGCGCGTCAGCGCCGCGGCGGCCTCGTCCAGCGCGCTCGACACGCTCGAGGTGAGGCGGCGCAGCACCTCCGGGTCGGCTAGATGCTTGCCATCCTTGGTGGCCAGCTGGCCGATGCCGGCCGCCTGCAGCAGCTGCTCGATGCGCGCCTGCGTCAGCGGGTCGACGGTGCGGTTCTGCTGCGCGGAGAGCAGGAACTTGGCCGCCTCCAGCGAGTTGTCCTGCTCGTCGATGACGAACGACTCCACCTGCAAGCGGTCGGCGAATTGTTCGAATTGTTTGCGCTAGCGGCACGAAAAAATTCCAGCCCCGGCAAACTGGTTTGCGGCGCGCGCGCGACCGGCAACGACGCGAAATTGCAACGCCGCGCCGACGGCGGCGGCGGCGGCGGCGAAGAAGCCATTATGCCAAGATGTCGCGACGCGAGCGCTGCATTGCTACTGCGAGGCCCCTCCCCGCGCGCGAGGACGAAGCGACCTACCTCGGAGACGCTGTCCTCCTCGCTCTCCGACGTGTCGAAGACGTACTGCCGCTGCTCGGAGTACGTCTCCGTCTCGGACTTGGCCGGCGACGAGTTCGCCGTGGACTGCGAGCGCGGCGTCGACGAGGCGCCGGCGGCGTCCGGCGGCGGCGGCGCGCGCGGCTGCTGCTGCTGCTGCTGCTGCGGGTGAACGCTGGCGACTTTTTCTATTTTCGGATTGTTATCGGCGCCGGATCCTTGTGCTACATTCTGCATGTTTGCCCAATCATTCGTACGTGCGTGCCGATCGCGCCCGCGCTGGCCGGTGCCTCGATGCGGACGCTGCTCGCGCCGTCGAATTCGCGTCGTTTCACTGCCGAATCACAATATCCCGTGCGGCGTTCGATGCACACCATTCGCGAGCACGATTAAAGTCTCATCGCGGCCGCCATTTTCTTTCTATGGCCGACGGATTCACGAGCCGAACGCGAGTTCCGCGAGACGAGCCGCGAAGCGCCACCGCGCGCGCGTTCGCAGCGCCATCTGACAGGAATGCGCGCAAACGCGCAAAATTTAACTAATTCGCCTGTTTTTCATAATTTTTATACCGAAAAAATCATAAGAAGTATTTCCACTCAAATAAAATTAATACCAAGTACAAAATTTAATCGATTCGTCGTAATATCAACCCGAGAAACATTTAATAACTCTATGCCCCGTGAGCTAGGCAACCCAATATTCACAACGCTTTGAAAAGCAGATGAATCACGTTTGCTGCGACCGTTCTCCAGACATAAAAGCCGATAAATCCATATGGTAAACGGCAATTTGAATTTAAAAAATTGAATAAAAAATATCTTTCTTTGTGAAATTCGCGTGCGCCGTAAGTTAGACAACCCAACGTACACGAAAGTTGCTAAAACAATCGAATCACGCACGCCACGCATGTTTCGCAACGCAAATCAATCGACACTGAACGCTCATCAGTTTATTGCCTCGCAAACGCTCACAGAAACGGCTCGATGTTAATCTCCAGCGCGGCGCACGGGTTGGCGAGCTCGAACTTGCTCAGCACGTCCGGATGCAGCACGCCGATCTTGCCGACGCTCTGGCCGCGCGCGACGATTTCGGCGCAACGGCGCGGAAAGTACGTGGCGTCTGCGTAGATGAAACAAACGAAAATCAGTGCTGCAGTGGAGCGCAAAGGGCGAGAAGAAAAACAGGCGCACCTTCGACGGGCCGCAGTCGATAGCCGTCCGCGCTGCCCCACGGCACCTCGAGCAGCATCATGACGCGGTCGAGCAGGCCGTGGACGACCTCGAAGCCGGCCGTCCTGCCGCAGTGGATCGCGCAGAGGCGGCGCTCGTTGCGCGCGCCGACCTCGGCGTCCGCGTCGCGCACGACGACGTCGGCGATCTCGAACACCTTCGTCGGCAGCGGCATCTTGCGGTTCGCCGCGATCGTCTTCAGCAGGCCGGGCAGCAGCGTGGTGCGGCACACCTGGAATTCGAGCGTGCGCGGATTGGCGACGTGCACGGCCGGCACGTCGGCGATGTCGTGGCCGAGCTTGGCGGCGACGTCGTCTCGGGAGCACTGCAAAACGACGCGTTATTTTTGCGCGCGCGAGAAACAGCGGTTGAAACGTACGAGAGAGAAGGTGAGCGCCTCGGTGAAGCCGGCCTGCGCGACGGGCGAACGCAGCAGATCGGTGAGCTGGTTGACGGGCAGCTGGCGGCCGATGGTCGCCGTCTTGGGCAGCGTGCGCGCGACGTTGTTGTAGCCGTGCGCGATCGCGACGTCCTCGTAGATGTCGCAGGCGTGGATGACGTCGTGGCGCGTCGGCGGCACGGTGACGCGCACGTCGCCGGATTCGAGCAGCTCCGATTCGAGGCACATCTTCGACAAGAGCGTCGCGATCTCCTCGCCCGTCCGACTGCAAGCAAACGAGATTCGAGCTTGACGATCTGTTACGACGACCACGTATTGAACTAGTTCAATTAGAAGAACAATTAACTCAGTAGAAAAGAACTATTGCACTAGTTCAGTAGAAAGGATCTATTGCAATAGTTCAGTGAAAAGAACCCAAGTTCAATAGATAAGATCTACTGCATTAGTTAGCTAGCAA
>JAODGE020009835.1:0-16872 GCA_027574965.2 Ecitophya simulans
ATTTGCATCGCGACCTGTGCCGCGCCGCATATTATTTTTAGGCCGCGCGCTTCGTCGCTTTATATAACGTCGTGCGCGCGCGTGACGCGTCTATAATAAGTGCGATAAAAGTTGCGGCGCAAGTTTGTTTGGCAGAGCGATCGCGTCGCAGCGTCCGAGTGTCTGTGCAGGCGGCTAACGCGACTGTTGGCACGATCCTTGTTCGCAGGTAGCATGAAAATGACGATGTACACGGCGCCGACGATGGTGCCCAGGCAGCAGACGAAGGAGCGCCTGCGGCCGGGTCGACCCGGCGGCGGCAAGCGGCTCGCCGCCCCGCGCTCCTACGGCGGCAAGGCGCGCTCGATGGCGCGCCGCAGCCTGGACCCCTGCGACAATTCGAACGACAGCGGTTTGGGGTGAGTGGTCCTCGTCCAAAAATTGTTGCCCACGTGTTGGTTGACGATGCGAAGGAAAAGGTGGTGGTGGATTATGCGTTCGCGTTCGGCGGTTCGCGTTGTTTTGATTTGTGTTTTTTTTGTGTTGTTTTTATAGTTTTGACCATCACGTGGATCGCCTCAATGCGTTGAGCACGAACGAGAGCTTGCATTGGGCGGACGCCGATAGGGCGATGGCAAAGAGGCAGAAGGTCGATGTGAAGCTCGAAAATGACGAGGTCAATGATAGCTACTCCTTTCCCGAACATACGCACACGTATAGGGACACGAACGCGTAAGTGCGCCATTCGTCGCCCATTGTCGGATTTCGGTCGCTTTTCGTTGTCGTTGTTCGTTCTCGCGCCGAGGATCTATTCACGGAGCGTCTCTTTTGTGACATACGCCTTTCTAGGCTTGTCCGAACGGCGGCACCTTCTTCAGTTTCTTTCTCGTCCTCTAGCGCTGCCACCACCACGCAGGCGGTGAACGCGGGACGCGCGGTGGCGCGCGGACACGCGCTCCTCAACCGGATACCGCACTCGGCGGCGCCCGTCACGCTGACGTCGCAGCTGCAGGCCACCTCCAGATACAGTAGGTGTTTGCTCGGTGCGCCGCCGCCGCCGGATGCCGCTGATACACTGTCGCGCTGTTCGCAGGAGACGTCTCCTTGTCGATCGTCTGCCAGCCGGAGCAACAGCACCGGGCGCGCTACCAGACCGAGGGGAGTCGCGGCGCCGTCAAGGACCGGAGCGGCAACAGCTTTCCCGTCGTGCAGCTCGTCGGCTACAGCAAACCTGCCACGCTACAAGTGAGCACGCGAGCGCCGATCGCGGCAGGAGAGACGGCTTAACGCGTTCGTTCCAGGTGTTCATCGGCTCGGATCAGGGCAAAGTCGCGCCGCACATGTTCTACCAGGCGTGCAAGGTCAGCGGGAAGAACTCGACGCCGTGCAACGAGAAGAAGGTCGACGGCACGATCGTCATCGAGCTGCAGCTGGAGCCGAGCAAGGACATGCAGGGCACGTGCGACTGCGTCGGCATACTGAAGGAGCGCAACGTCGACGTCGAGCATCGGTTTCCCGACCAGCTCGGCTCGCGCGCGAAGAAAAAGTCGACGCGCTGTCGCATGGTGTTTCGCACGACGATCGCGCACGCCGACGGCACGCAGGAGACGTTGCAGGTGTGCTCCCAGCCCATCGTGTGCAGTGAGTGTTTCGTCGTGGTGGGACGGGGTGGTGCGATGTATGGGGGCGGCGTTGAACGTTTCCGCTCGTTTGCGCAGCGCAACCGCCCGGCGTGCCCGAGATCAGCAAAAAGTCCCTGACGTCGTGTCCGGCCGGCGGCGGTCTGGAGCTGTTCATAATCGGCAAAAACTTCCTCAAAGACACCGTCGTCGCCTTCCAGATGGAGGACGAGCTGCGCGGCCGCTGGGAGCAGTCCGTCGTGCCCGACAAGGAGTTTTTGCAGCAGGTACGCGTCTCGCGCTCGTGTCTTGCGGAGCGGATATTCATTCCGGTGTCGTCTGTTGCAGACGCATCTGATATGCGTGGTGCCGCCGTTCCTACATCCCGACATAACCGAGCCGGTATCGGTAAGGATGTGTGTAATGTCGAGCGGGAAAACTAGCGAGCCGCACTCGTTTGTATACACGCCCGTTAACGGGGCGATGCCAAGCGGTAAGCTCGCGTCAAATATATTTCATCATCTTATTACGTCAGATCGGCTTAATATATAATGCGGTCGTCTCGAATTCGGCGCGTCGCGCTCGTCGCGCGCCTCGACACGCCTGTTTGTTCTCGCGTTCGCGCGCGTCGCGAATTCGAGACCGACGCGTTTATCATTAAGTCGATTTAGCTTTGTGCACGCTGCATGTTAGCCCTAGTGTAGAGCGTGTGGTTGAGATGATGCGCGCCGGAGCGTGTTTGCTTACAACACACACACATGCTGTGCCGTCGCGATTTGCGACTCGCTCTCGCGCGCGTCATCGGTCCGTAGGTAAAGTAGTTGACGGGGGAGCTGTCACAATTCGACGAGAGTTCGATTGGCGCGGCCAGAGTCGATCGCGATCGCCGACGCGATCGGTCGGTTGTTCCGGGGTTGTCGAATTCGAACGAATCGCGACATCTCCTCGGGATCCGGTTGGGTTTCTATATGCACAATGCGAACGAGAACAACGGCAAATACGCTGCTTTGAGACGCGCGCAGGTTGTGCGAGATGTGTGCAGGAGGATCGAGTGCGTGTGCGGAAGTTGTTAGCGATGCTGTGGGCGCGTGCGACGAGTGCGTTTCTGCCGTCGCGACGATGCCGATGGCGATGGTGCGAATGCGTTTCATTTGATACACGTCTGCGAGGAGAGGGCGAGCGAGCAGCGCGCGTGCGTGGTTTGCGTGCGTGGCGCGTTTGACGTGCAGTATTAACTTAGCCGATGTGCAAAGCGTGAGCGCGCGTGAGTTGACATGCCGTGAATGATGTAGTGTGCGATATTTGTCGTTGTTATTGAAAAGCCGGGCGGCGAAAGTTTCCGTCGCTTAGCGCGTATTAATCGAATGCGCGTGCCACACGTTTTCCGGCACTCGCTGGCTTTTTGTTTTTTTCTTAGCCCGCGGACGCTTTCGCCGCCGCCATTTTATCTAGTGGCTTGGAAACAGTGTGGTTTTCAATTCATTGACGATGATGATGATGATAATTATGATTATTATTATTACTTGCGTATGTTTCTTGTGTTTCTCTAATAGGTACGAGATTAATAAATCACGCCATGTTGTGTTATCATGAACATGAACGATTGTCGAGAAAAGCAATATTTATTGTTAAGCCATTGATCGTTTATACGAAATACAAAATTGTTGTAAGAGCCAGCGTTCGGAGGACGAATGCGTTTTTGTTTTGTGATCGCATTCTCAAGCATATCGAAACTTTAAATATTGTAATATCTGTATTGCTGTAATAGCGTCGCGAAGATATTTGTACTTGGAAAGTGTGTCGATCGGCCGCACGGCGGCGCGCGCGTCGAGACACTTTTCAAAAAGCCGTTTTCGATTCCGGTCGCAAGACGTTTTTTGCTCGGCGATATTCCGAGCGCGCGAGCGTCTCGCGCCGGACTCGTACTCTGTGTATGAGCAACAAAGTTGTGAAGTTTTATATTCAAATTTCGCTTTGTCTCATACAGCATACAGGCTCTGTATACGCAGAGGTGCCGCCTGCCGTCGTCTTCTGTCAGCCTGCGGAGCCTAATTCTCCGTCAACAGCCGCGTCATTCAGGTCTAAGCGCATCACGGGTACTTAATAAATGAACACATCGCATATACACACACGACACTGCCAACACGTACACATATCCACACTCACGCACGCACACACAATCCCACCTATCGTCTCATTAACTCTAATCGTCAATCTCGAATCGACGCACACGCAATGTTTCACGTTTCCATTCAAAACGTACGCCCCCCACTCTCTCTTTCACACAAAAAAAAACACACACACACACACACACACACGACAAACCCAAATCGATTACATCATACTCTACTCCACCAATTATATTCATTTATTTTTAAACTTAAAATTATCTTTAATCGTAACTGACTGATTTTTTGATATCTGTTCGTTTCAATGTTTTGTTTTCTTGTTCTGTTTTGCGTACTCTCTCTCTTTCTCTCTCGACAGCATACCAGCCGTGTTTCTTTAGGGTCGCGTCATCGTTGCCTCATCGGACTTGCTGGGAGCTCATAATTAACATTTATTTGCAGGAAGCGTACCTGATTTTTTAATACATTTACGTGCAATCCACTTGCGAACGCAAACAATGTTAGTCCGAGTGCGAGCGTGCGTGAGCGACGAGCGTGTCACAATCGTGCGAATGGTGCAGAATGCTGTGGCGAATACGTCTCCTTTCATCACTGTCATTATTTTATGTGTCGATCGTCTCGTTTTCTTTTTATTTCTGTGTTTCTATCTCGGGCGTGTGTCTTGTGACGGCGTCACACTAATCTGGCATTTCTTTCGGTTCTAACTCTGTCCTGTCACTAACTCTTCGTGTGTTTCCACTAACACGTGTCGACATGTAGTATTAATCGTTAATGTTGTCCGTTTGTGCGCAAGCGCTCTAACCGAACGTTTTCTTTCGTTAGATTAGCGTTTAATCTTCGCATTAACTCGTTGCGTTCGTGAATGCATTCATGTGTTCGACGTATTTGTTTGTACCCGCTCGACGGCTAACATTCTCTTGTGTTTTTTTCTAATTTTCGGTGTTGGCGTTCCGCTGCTAGATGGTCCGCGCCTGTAGATGTAAATCTTTTGTTCTTCGTTTTTCTGTACTAATCTTAATTACTTCTCGTAGCGAAACTGCCCTTTTCGATTGAGCGACTGCGTGCGCGCGAGTTATACTTTACGATTGTTTGAAGTTGCACAGATTCTGAGCGTGATTCTCGAATGATACACTGACATTGTTTGCTTGCGGTCTCATCTATCGTCAGTTGCTCGTTGATCGGTGGCCGATGCGACGCGAATTCCGATTTGCGCAGAAAGTCGTGCGAATGGCACTAGTTTTGGCGATACATGAGACACTCGACAACCATCCATGAGAGCCTTTTTTACAGTGGCTTTGTTGGCAGCTAATATCTAATTATAAGCAGCGATGCGCGTGCGAGCGATGTTAATAGACGTCTATGCACTTTACAGTTCGTATCGAGGCGCAGACCTCGCCGCATCAGCGCGTCTCGTTTCTGTCGAAGATGATGCCGCCGCCGGACACGAGCCTCGTGCCGCTGTCGCAGCGACGCCTGTCCGCCGCGAGCATCGCCGCCACCAACGCCGACTCGCTGTCGCCGCCGATGCGCTGCCCGTCGACGCTGAAGCAGGAGTTCATCGACGAGAACAGCCAGAACTCGATACTGGATCCGTCCGAGCTGCCGGCGCGCTTCCGACACATCTCCGAGAGCTCGCTCGACGTGCAGCAGGGCGATTCGAATCTCTCGATGATCAACGACAACTCGATGGACATGATGCACCACTCGCAGATGCTGCACATGAACGAGAACTCGAACCTGAGCGTCGTCAACGAGAACAGCATGGACGTGATGTCCGGACGCACGTCCGTCTGCGCCGACGTCGTCGACGAGACGTCCAATCACTACTCGCCGCCGCAGCGCTCGCCGGAGAGCAAGGTGATGGATCTGAGGCGAAAGATGCCGATGGCGACCGTGGCGGACTTGGTCAACACGAAGGAGCCCTCCATGGCGACGCTGCAGAGTTTCGGCATCATGGAGCAGAACTCGGGTCCGCTGCCGGCGCAGACCGCCCAGAGCATCGAGAACTACCTGACGAACATCGAAAACAAGAACGCGTTCCTGCAGACGAGCAGCAACACCATCCTCACGACCAGCTCGTTCATGGCGCCGCAGATGATGTCCGCCGTGTCCGTCGAGGTCAAGAGCGAAGCCGGGACGAGTCCGCTGGCGGAGCCCGTCATGACCGCGCGCACGCAAAACGTCGTGCGGAGCATCGATGGCGGCATGATCGCCAGCGCGCTGTCGGCGAACATCCCCAACGTCATGGTCAACTGCGCCGTCGACAGCATCGTCTCGCCCAAGGAGAGCAACATCCTGCTCAGTCAGGACGTGATGATGCCCGCGATGATCCAGACCACGTTGACGCCGCCGCTGGCGCCGCCCGCCCTCACGCCCAACTCGAACATCTCGCCGGAGGTGATCCTCAACTCGCAAATCTCGCCCAGCCTGATGTGCCGCAACGCCACGCAGGACGCCCTCCTGCCCGCCACCGCCCTCCAGCCCCTCTGTCAGCCGCCCGTCCAGCACGGCGTCAACGTCGAGACGACCATGAGCAACAACCCGCTGCTGGCGTCGGCGAACACGAACCTGCTGGCGGTCAACGCGCCCGAAAACGCCATCATCCTCAGCGCGGCCGCCGACCTGCTGGAGACGCAGAAGAACATCAGCGAGATTCTGACGACGGCGAACGGCGCCGACGTCATGCCCATGGGCCAAATGCAGACCGGCGCCGGCGCCATCGCGCCGAACTTCTACACGACGGCCGCGGCCGACACGGCGACGCTCGTCGACACCAGGACCAACTCGATGGCGCCGCACGGCAAGGACTTCATGATGCCCGTCACCGTCGCCATTCCGATGCAGGTGCCCGTCGCGGTGCCCGTCGTCAGCGCCCTCAAGGAGATGCAGCAGCAGAACGAGAAGAAGTGCGAGGAGGAGCTGCGCATGGTGCCGCCCTCGCTCGCCACCATGTCCGAGAACGACCTGATCAACATCATTAATCCGAGTTGTTTCGATCAAGGTAACAACGCCATGCACTAAAGCGCGCGTGCCATTTAGCGAACGTAGAATGTACATCTCGGAATGAGCATGAACGATTTTGGCCGGAAACGAGGAAACACACGCAAACGTCTTGTCGAGACCGAGCGAAACAAGCGAATGCTGATACACGAATGACAGTCCTAAGGGGGGATCTTTTCCATTGCGTATCTCTATGTTGATTTGGATGTGTTTCCGTTTGTCCTACTAACACGATGAGGGAACGGCACAAGACACTGCCACGCATTTGTAAAATAGCTTTTAATTTGTCGTCAACTCTTACGGTTAGTTAAAAACGAGTCGTTGCTGCTGCTGTTGCTGCTGCGTTAGTAGATGATGATTTGCAATAGTTGTAACTTTCGGTAGTCGTTTAAGCATTGGACGATTTAAGCACTTAGAGAGAGAGTTAGAGTGATCGTTTAGTATAACGTATTCGTGTAGTTTGCCGAGTCGAGCGTATAATTAGTTTATTCTAGAGTTGTAGTCGTTTAGTTGCTTAGAATCTTCTCTTAATATTCCTTGTATTGTACGTTTGTATACGTCTATTACTAATTGATGAACCGCTTTACTTCTTTTTTTTCGTTACTATTACGACTACTATTACGTTGTATAAACACTGTACACTGTCACCACTAACACGCTGCGTAGATGTTGATATTTTCGTCGAGAATCGTTATGCATCGTGTCATTAGCCCCTAGTAGCCCTTGATTCGGCCACCGATTAATTGATGTCCATTTGTTTTCAGTTTAAGACAGACACGCGCGACGCGTACGCAAATTTCATATAAATGGTGGAGGTCGCACGCATCTATTCATCCGTCATGCTCTTGCTCATCGTCATTCGGTGTGTATCATGTTCTCGTAGTGATAAGACCCGCACTGATAGATACCGTAAGCTGCGTGTGTGTGCGATGCGCGAACAACGCGAACTTCGATAATGCGATACTAAATCAATATTTATGATCAAATATGTTATTGTCTAATCGACGAAGTCGCGCGCCGCGCCGCGACATGTTGTTCATAGTGACATGTACTTTTTTTACAATAACTTTTATTTATTGTACCGCTGTGAACGTGTATTACTACTGCTCGTGTGTACATTTCGTTGTGCGGACGCATCGTCAAAGACGCAGACTATTCTATGTAGGCATTAAGTGTTTGTATAAATGTATTATTATCCTGTTTACTACTGAATATGTTTATTAATATTAACGCGGATCCAATGCAGCCACGCTAACGATGATACTACTACGACGATTTCGGCGAAGGCAGAGTGTTATATTTGTATTATTTTTGAAAATTTTATTTTTGAACTTGGGTATAACATCAAGGTTCGACTTTCGATTTGAATTATTATGAATTTTATTACTGCGTAATAAATAAGTTTATCGTTTACTCGAACCCTCCCGTTTCACGTCGAGACTGCGACTAGAGGTTCTTTTCTACTGTCACTACTGATGAACGTCATTCTTAAAAAGGTTTATAAATCAGCGACCATTCCTTCCACATAGATCCCCGGCGCTAATTCGAGTTTCTGTCTTTCGCCCATGCCGTCGAGGCTACGGTTCTTTTTCAGACTGTTCTGTCTGCTGTCGTAGACGAGATTGTCCAGACCGAAATCTCGTCGGTTCTTGAACGATACGTTCCTGATGGTTTCCGCGCTTCGCTTGATCGATTCTCTGTTAACGTTCGTCTTTCTCAGCATCGCTTGGAAGTTGAACGGCGGGTCGTCCTCGTCGTTGGCCGATTCTGGCGTGTTCTTACGCCCAATGGTGCGTAATTCCGCTATGGGATTCACGCAGTTGCCCGTTCCATTGCGTTCTTCCATGGCGTACTGGTCCGCCTTATGCTTCTGCTCGTTAGAATAGGAATTTATCGGATTGTAAGAATGCCGAGTGTTGCCTTCCGATTGCTGATTAGCAGAGTTGAAAGAGAGGGACGATGACGGTGGAGGTGGAGGGTAATTGGTATTTTTGAACAAACTACGACCACTGTGGGCTTCTTGGTGGTCTGCTGCACTTGCAGTGGATAATCTACGGATGGGTTCGTCCGGGTCCCGCGAATAGGGCAGGTTGATCAGTGTCTCGGTTGGTCTGTGCAACGTGGGGCGTGGTTTTATGTTCGCCGATTTCGTGTAGGACTTGGAAATCGCCAATTTGGTTTCCTGCATGGCGTTCGTGATCTTCGCAGAGACGTTGTCGCGCCATTGGAAGGGAGCGTCCCAGTCTTCGTCTTTATCCATTACTGTTCTACATATGCAGCCGAAATTAATCCTCTACGGCACAACTTATAGAGCCACTTACCCAGGGTTAGATAAAGGATCGCACATGTACGAAGTATCGAAGAACGGGATGTCCACCAACCTGAATGGTAATTTCAACACTGACGGCTTAATATCGCCAAGCCATCCCTTCGCCTTTGCATGGCGATCAACCAAATCTAACCCAATGTTATTATTGTATTTTTGCAGGGCACACACGGCTTGTTGATTGAACAAATGCACCTGCAATATAAATACTTTAACGTTGAGTCAACAGCAAAAAGTTGTTATGTTACCTGTTGTGAAAAATTGAATAAATCATGATACCGCGCCGCCCTGTATTGCAACAGCACCTGAAACATCGTCTTCGCCTTCCATTTGGAGGCATACAATCTAATAAAGCTGCACGTACTCGCGTCCAACTTCTCCGCAGGATTGGAAACTAAAGGACCATAAGCCTTCTTGCCCACGGCCCCACGATAAGCTACAAGGGCCAATAATAACTATTATTTCGTTTTTTTTTTCTAATAATAAGTTTGGTTGGTCTTTTTATGTCTAAGGTTTAGTCAGATTGCGAATTAACTTCGGAATCGCTTTGTTCGTTGTCGAGATCCCCGTCAACAACTAAAACAATTTCGAAGTTTTTAGTTCGTTTCAGGACTAGATTAGACAACAAATGCGTGTTTACCTTTTTGCAACACTCGCGCTGCTTTATCTTCCTCTTCCTCGACACCCGTCATGCGGTAGTCATTCCCGGTCTGTCCACTGAGTTTCTTCTTCAGGTTTAATTTGGTGAGGAAACCTCGCATCATGGACTGAATTTTGATAATCTTCTTGACCTGATTCTCGTAGAGGCGAGCCAGGTACTCCTCGTTGTAGTACTTCAGAAAGACTTTAGATTTGCCGATCATCCAGCCTTCCATCTTGAGGCGAATCAAGAGCAAACGGCAGTTGTCTTTGGAGACTTCCACGTTCTCGTCGAAGTCGAAGGCAAGGAACTTGTAGCGCCTCAGGAATTCCGAGAATGGAATGCGATGCGGATAACCCTTCTGACGTGCCTTGGCTGTGTCCACGACGGCCATTGCTCTGAGTTGTTGTTTGACAATTTCCATGTGGAAACCGTGAGCTTGACCGTCGAGATCGGAGCGTAGGCAGCGAACGAAATGGGTACCTCCAGCCGACCCACCCACGGAAAGCTCCTTGAGAAGGTTCAAACATAAGGAGCGGAAGGTTGCGACAGTGGTTCTCATTTTTGTTATCTGGGAGAATTGCGGGTCAGGCCCGGTCGCTTTGTCTTCGTCGGAGGACGAGGAGAACTTTAGTCTGCTCCTGCTTTTAGGTAGAGAACCTTCGAAAGATGTGGATAGGTTGCCCGTACGTGTAAGTTTACCGGTAAACAAGGCTTTGACATGTCTGTTTTTGGATAGCCGAAGAGTTTCGATGACTTCTGGGGGTAGAAAGTCCCGATTTCTGTCTGGCATTTCCCTGGCGTTGTAGGTCACCTTTCCGGTGTAATGTGCAACTGAGAATTCCATTGCGCCAACCACATGGATGTGATTCCTCTGAGGAGTTTTCAAGTAATCTGGAGCGCAAAGAAGTCATCAACATTGTTCTCAATTGAAGCAAATAGCTTTATTTACCGATTATATACTCGCCGGTGTTTGCCATTTTGGATGCGTCATCAATCAACATCATCAAACCCTCAGGCTTGCCAAGAATCTCATCCAAGGTCGATCTATTGTCGTAATAATGTAAAGGAGTGAAGGGGACATCTTCCTCGTTCATTTCCAAACACTCCCAGGCGAAGACCCTCTGGACAAAGTGATAATGCAGTTGTTCATTGAGACAATTAATAAACAGCTGAGTCAGATGATTCTCCTTGAAACATTCGAAGCCGTAAATGTCCAAGAGACGAACTGAATACTTCTCCCCACTGCAATATCAACAAATTACTTTTGGGCTCGCCCACAAAGGCTCTAAACAACTTACAAAATGGTTCGACCATAAGACAGTTTATGATTGATATAATTAATGATGTAATCAACCACGTGACTGTACATTGTGTTAGCGAAAACGTCTCTGGCATCTCTCGCCTCATCGCAACTGTGTCTCCTTCGCACAGCTGTTCCCTTCTTGATCAGGCAGTAATTCGTCAATGACCAGGTAAGTTTCTTCTCGTCCGCATCCAGTAACTGAGCCACCGCTGTAGCAACATCTTCGTTCTCAGTTTCAGCTGCGCCCTGATCATTTTGATAGAATTTAATGTCGCCTATGAGAAGAATTGCTGCTACGACTTTGTTAATCATCTCTATCTGGTCGTTATCGAACTCAAACATCTTGTAGATGGCCTGAAGGGTTTCCCACTTTTTCACGTTCACCTGAGGATTATCTCTGGGCTTGGTCCTAGAGCTATTGTCATTCGGTATACGTAGATAGCGATATTTACGATTGGAATCTAAATTGTACTTGTGAAGATCTCCTTTGGCACCAACGCCATCGTAGAAATAGTATAACATGTGGTAATTGGACTGGGACATGTCAACGGAGGAAACTCTCCATTTCTCTAACTGGTTCATAGTGAAGATAGCCCCGGACACTTTGCCCGTGCTTCCGAAAGTTATCTCGGCTTTGATAACTGCTCTAGTCGAATAGTCGTTATAGGGAGTGGAGGCGTGGGTGAAAGCGTGGATAAGTTTCATCGCGTCCCTGATCCTGTTACTATTAATGTTGTCGTTCTTTCCGACGTAGAGCAGGTGGTCTAAGAGGTGCATGAAGTTTGTGGTCTTTCCCGAACCCGACTCGCCACCTAGGACAATGTTTTGTGGGATGATTTGGTGCAGAGCGTCCTGGTAGGCCCCTTCGGCCATCGCGTAAATGTGAGGGGAGTTTTCCGAACGTGACTTGCAATAATATTTCTTGTGAAACTACAACATGCGCTTCTTAAGTATTGTCATCAGATTCACTCTTGTGTCTTTGGGTACATACCCGTTCTCCGTAGAGTTCTTGCTTGACATTGGGATTCAGGATCAAGAGAATGTTTCCAACAAACGTGTGGAACTCTCCCATCTTCATTCGAGCATGCAGTTCGTGTAAAATTGACTCCTCGCTGATTTTCTCTACCGCAGCCAAGTCTTCCACATAGAGTTGTTGCATTTCTTCGTCTCTAGTCTTCTTGTACAAATTGGTGGTGACCAAGGTATCGTTTGTGGCGAGTTTCTTGTCATGCTGCGAATCGATTTCAGAGAGCAGCATCTTTATCTCTTGGGATAACTGAAACCACAACATTGAGTGAGACAATCACACAATCGATGATGATTTACATGATGATTATTCTCTGGGACCAATTCCATGAATGGATGTTCAATCAACTCCATAACAAACGGCCGATGCTCGGGATTCTTCACCAGGCATTCGTTAACAAAGTCGTTATAGGATTCCGACCAGTTGGCTGGCCTGTACAGGGTGGGCGGAGGGTTCCTGACTATCTGAAACATTGCCCTCGTTGGATGCATATCGGTGAATGGTGCCTTTCCGTCGCCCAGCTCGATGGCGGTTATTCCCAAAGCCCAAACATCTGCGCGATTGTCGTAGCCCGAATCGTCCTCTTTGGGCGTGCTGGTGACTACTTCGGGGGCCATCCAGCAAGGGGATCCCAACCGGGTGTCACTTTTACCGAAAGTGCTGCTCAGATGTCTGGCATAACCAAAATCAACCAGTTTGACCTCTCCGTCTTTGTTTAGGAGAATGTTGCTCGCTTTGATATCTCGGTGCATGACGCGATGTTCGTGCATTGTTGTAATAGCCTTGATGGTTTCCTTCAGGATGAAAGCTATGTGTTCCTCGGACATTCTTCGGTTCTTAGCGAGGAGATGGTTTACCAGATCCAGTACCGATCCACCTTCACACAACTAATTTTTCTGTTTTAGTTCTTCTGTTAAGAAGAAGAAAGGGGAAGGAAAGAGAATTACCTCCATCACGAACCAGACTGAATCTTCCTTGTCGTGAACTTTTCTGTAAGTGCCATAAAAGTCGGGAAAATTGAGATGACTGGAAAACTCCTGCAGCACTCTGTACTCCTCTTGAATATAGAGAAAATTTGCATTGGAAATTTTTACCAGCTTGATTGCCACTCGTCGATTGTTGGTTTCCGTGTCACGGGCAGCGTAGACTTTACCACAAATACCCACAGCTAGACATTCCTCGAAGGCATAGCGATCTTCCGGATCGGGAAGATCCTCGATTTGTAATTTGGACATCATACCCACTTCCAAACGGCGAAACATGTGCCGTCGGAAATAATACAACCGATACTAAAATGGAAAAGGTTTTGATGGACCTGCTATGCTCATTGCTGAGAGATTCTAATGTAATGTAATTTGATTTAGCACTTTTAGGACTTTAGGACTTAGGATAATGCGATAATGCGTCCTCGACCTATATTAATCTTTAGGACACATTGTGGCCGACTAGAAAATATAATCGTATTTGCATTTTTCCGACTTCGAAGACTACAAAACCGAAAAATCTAATTCAACGCGAGTTACAATCATTTCACAAATACTCCTAAATTATTACAGTATTACATCTGTTATTGAACAAGTTTCCGATTTCCAAAATTACAAAAAAAAATCAAATATCACCTTAAGGTCTGTGACCAGATAAACCAAAACAAATGCAATGCGAGTTGCAATCTGCTCTCAGATCAGTAATTTAGATTTGTTTAATGACTTTGCACCGACTCCCAGACAAGAACATCGCCACCACACGTTCAATATTCGTTGTTTCTAGATCAACAACTAGACCACTTTCTATCATCTATTACGTGTCCACGTGCTGAACGCACATATGTCCGGGGCCACCTATGCTCCGATCGAATGCAACTTTCACTTATATAGATCAATGTAATGGCGTTTTTTTAGCTGCGCTTATCGGGCGATATTCGCACCGCGATCATTTACGTGCGTGTCGCGTTATTCATATCGAGCTCGGGGCGACCTAGACGTGCATAATTACCGAATCGCCTCTTCCGCCGACACCGAATAATCACTCGGACTGTTGCACAATCTTGTTCGTTTCAAGCATTTGGTTCTCACCTTTGGGGAGCGGTCGGATGTTTACTAATTCGGATGTGTGTAACGGTTACTGACCCGAATCATTACTTCATCAGCTGCATAACTACTTACTATCATTTATTGATAACAAAATGTATGAAATATGCAAATCACATCTTGCATGTAAATAGATATGGGTTAATGGCAACTTACGATCGATGTGAAACGTTTTGCGTTTTTCTCTTAGACTAGGTGCCTATAAATAAAATAAACTTTTCTCGCAGAAAAATAACATTAACGCTGGTAACTCTGGGTGAACAAAGTCCACAATTATATTCAATGGACTCAAGGGACTCTAGTGATGCTTAGAGTTGGTGACTTGGGCGTGGAAGCCGGTCTTCCAGTCGGCATGATAATGGACGGTGCGGACGTTACCGTCCGGCTCGACCAGGGAGTAGGAACCGCTGACGTTGTCGCCATCGCGTTCCTCCTTCTGGTTTTTGATGTCGCCGCTGTGGTGGTCTTCGACGCCGTATTCGAAGGCGTATCGTGGATGGGCATCCTGAAACGGCGCACAGTTATGTCAGTCAAGGTAACGTGATAATTTGGGTTTGCATTACGTAATATTTGCTGTCTTCGTCGCCGCGCTCGTAGTGATGAGTGTGATGATGGTCGTGCGCCTCGTGCACGGCGATCTTCACTGGCGCCACGTGCACTGGAGCAGCGTGATGATAGACCGGAGGAGCATGGTGGTGAACAGGGACGACTGGTGCGAGGATTTTTGCTGGGGCTGCGTGAGAAATGTGGGAAGCATATTGTTGGTAGCCGTGGCTGTCGTGATGATAGCTTGGAGCCTCGTATTTGATGACAGGGGCGGCATACTTGACGACTGGGGCTGCTGCTGGGGCGTATTCAACCGCTGGGGTAGCAACTTTGTAAACAGGTGCCGGAGCCGCATAAGTCACTTTGGAAACAAGAGGAGCGGGGTCACGAGCGTAGGACTTGAAGGTGCCAGGAAGAGATGGGAGGTAGCCGTTGTCAGGTGCCTTAACAAGAGGAATGGGCAAAGCCAGTTGCTTCGCTGGAGTTGGGTAATGATATCCCGACGACAAGGATGAAGCGTAGGTGATTGGGTTTGGCGCAGGCGCAACTACTTTAGCTAGTGGTGCAACGTGGGCGATTTTCGTGAAGTGGCGATGATCACCGAAGTCACTGAGGCCCTTGCTGACGGCGTAACCCTGCGCGTGGTTGAGCTTCAGGACCGGCGCGACGACGTGGTGGCTTTGATGGTACACCGGAGGAGAGTGGTGATAGGTCGGGACCGGGGCATGGTACAGTGGCACGGAATGATATCCTCCGGATGGCGGCAAGCCTAGGGCCAAAGCCCTGGCATCTCCACCGTGACGGATCAGATCCGGATCTTCCAAGGCGCTGGCGAGCAACGCGCCGGAGAACAATCCGAAGAGCACCTGAAAGAAGCACGCAAAACCGCAGTTTAATGACGGGCACTTCCATTCAAGTCGCACTATGCTTCAGTCATCGCAATCACTCTGTTGGTCAGGCTCGCATACGTACCAGGTACTTCATGCTTGCTGTGTGTACGACGTAGTTCGCGGCGCGAACGACTCTATGCACTGCAACATTAAAAAGAAGCACAAGTGCTTTTATACCGGCCATTTGGTCCAGTTCGGCTGGTGGACAACGACGACGCTCGACCAATTTGTTTATCGGGCGCTTTCACACTCGCGCGCACCTTCGACTCCGACTGGCCGGATGGATTTAGTCCGATACATATTTTTTCGTACGTTTCAGCTTAGAGAAAGGTCTAAGCGCCGCAGTTGACGGATAAATTAATTGTTTATTTTCATTGTAACGACAATCGTTTGGCGATTGGTTTTTGTTTTCTGACTGCGCCTCAAAATACAATAAAGGTGTGACCCGGAATATCTAGAGAATAAAACAATTGTTGGCTTGGTTTTTTAAACTCGCGAATAATTTATTATACTCGGGCGTTTAATTAAATCGTTATTTGGAGGTAAAGCAAAATTTAAACGTCGCCGCTGCACTTTACATGACACTGACGGCGGAGTATTTTGATTGCGGTTCATTTACATTTATTCGCGAGTAAGTTTTAATTAGGCCTAAGCGGAGAGGTCGAACTTGATCGTAATAGACGCCATTATTGGATTTCTGCTAGACATAAACACTTGTGACACGAATCGAGTGAACGTTTTTTTTTTTATTTTCCGCACGCGTTTTCTACTCGTAAATGTTTAGCAACGTTTAGAAACGGCTGGTAATTAAGATTTGCGTTTAGAATTACGATAGAGCCGCGGGAACTCGAGCAAAGTAAGCAAGCGTGATTAGATAAGTTTGGTGATTTGATGTGTGCACTGTCGAGCAGTCGATTTTTAGCTTACAATTAGTTTCAAAATTGTTTCACAGTGTCGTACACAGGCGGAGAATGTTGCGTAAGAAATGTTCGTTTAACTTGTCAGTACTTGATTTTATTTGATGCCACTTAATTTTTGGTTTAGTAAATTGCACGTTGGTGAAGGTGTTTGATGTGCACCTAGACCTAGACCATCAGTTCATGCTTCACTGGTTGTGAGTCAGCGTAAGTGTAAACCGTACTAAGCAGAAGTGAAGAAAGGAAAAGTCAGCGATGCGGAACATCCAACACGGCGCGTAATCGTAGTGCGATTGAACAAGTTCAAGTGAACAATTTGATTATGTCAGAATACAGAATTGCACTCGAGCTTGATTGTTAAGGTTTAGGACGACATTCATAACTACCAAACCACAAAATCTCATCG
>JAODGE020009850.1:0-15170 GCA_027574965.2 Ecitophya simulans
GTGATGAGGGGCGGGTGGCCGCTCTGCATGAGAAGGTGCTCAAGATAGGCGCGGAGTCGGCTGGGATCGAGCGGGCACTGCAGCGCCAGGCGGCAAGGACCGAGAATGCCAATGGAAGAGAGCCCCGTGTGAAGGCGTTGGAGCTGGCGGCGTCCCGGAGAGAAATGACACTGAGGAAAACCCTTGACAAACGCCTGGCAGTGCGTGCGGCATTAGAGACAGAGTGTGGGCAGCCACCACCAGCGCAATCGGCGCTAAGCCTCCCATCGTCGTCTTGCACTGGGTCCGCATCTCCAGCAACACGGGCAGTATCAGCATCCACGAATAGAGTTCCTGCGAACGACATCGACCCCCCGCTGCCACCGTCCCTGACAGCATCGACTTTTCTCACCGAGGCCAAGATGAGCACCAATGATAAGGCCACTCTGCACATGAGACGCCAGACTCAGCTCTGCACACTGCGGCGTCGCTTTGCGGAGGTGCGAAGCGGCAATGAGCAGCTGAGGGAAACCATCGAGGCACTGGAGGGCGGTGGTCCCCGCGCAGATAGGGCATACGAGCGTATTCTTCAAGAAGGAGCACCATGACGTACTCTGGCCACATCTATATTTGCCAGTGATTTCTGTTTTTCCCCATTTCCATGTTGCCCCCTGTGTATGGGGTGTGTGGGTACTCACATTGAAATGAGCAGAGCACATCTACACAACCGCTATACAACGACCAAAAAATACTATTTATAACTTTGTTGTGTACGTGAAAAGCTAATGCCCTGCTTCTCAGACTCTTACTCCCGGGTAGGATATCTTCTGCTGCACTTCCTTGTTGACCTACTGCATGCGCTGCGACTGACACACTCTCCCTCTATGAATATATACGGGGTAGCGTACAAAACCCAGTCATAGGACCTCAACGAAGGACACCGGCTTACGAGGACCGCTCGTGTATCGATGTCGGGGTGCAGCGCGGTGGCGGTGAGTGAGTTACCGCAGCTCTTTGCTGCCTATCTCAAGGCGAAGTCTCAGGCGGACAGGCAGGATCTCACCGAGAAGCACCCGCTTGTCTTCGACCCCATTTTGCTTGCGGCACTCGAGGACGCACGCGCGGAGCTCGAGCGCACTGAGGTAGAGGTCCGCGAGGCTTGCCGCGTGGTGGACGGCGTCGTTGGCCAACTCGATATTGGGTGCTTGGCCGCCTTGCAGGCGGTGGAGCTTGCGCAATTGGATGAGAGCGCCATCATGGACACTTTTGCTGCACAGCTTTCGAACGCGCTTGCTGAGTTTTGGCATCAACAGACGCGTGTGCATCGTGTGGCAGCTCCTGCTCTCCCAGAGGTGGCAGTTGATGGGCAAGCAGAACCATCCCAGCCGAGCGCAGCGTCGGTACAGTGGCACCACACACCTTCCGTAGTGCTGGAGGTGCTTTCTTACCTGCCAATGAAGGAGGTCCTGCTGCACGCAGAGAATGTGTGTGCGGGGTGGCTGTACTGGCTCGGTGCGCCGGAGGTGTCGCGCTTCTTTTGGCTTGGTGGTGTGCAGAGGGAGTTTCCGACCGAACTCAAACAACTACTCGCTCAGTGTGCGGCAGCCAGGGCCAGTGGGGATCTCTTCGAGAGCGACTGGAGAACCATTGCGATGTGCTGCGTGACTGGCGAGGAGGAGGAGGGAGGAGAAAACAAGCCCCTCATAGGGGATACGAGTGAAGGATTTGTGTGCTGGGGGGAGGACGTGTAACACACGAGGGGCGGAGGTGTGGGATCCTTCCCCCTCCTTTTCTTTTTTTGTACCGCGCACGAGTTGTCATTGTTGTTGGTGCGGTGTATTCAGGTTGCTCTAAGACGCTATCTGGCTCCTCTCCCCCGCCGCACTTTGTGGGGTCTCGCAGTTGCCTGCACGAGAGGGATGGGCGGTGACAGCCCGTACCTAACATGCAATGTATATAAGCGCGTTCATACGCACACACTCGTTGTTGTCCAATGACAATATCCCTTCACCTGTTTCTGCTACTGCATACCTGAACCTGTATGTTTTATTATTATTATTACACTATGACACGAACTTGTTGCGACGGATGGCAATACACGTCCATATAGTTGGCTGCAAATCACCAGCAGAGTACACACATACGCATACACACAAACATACATACACACACACACAAGTTGTGGGAGAGATGCTGTCCCAAACCTTGAGTCAGCTGCTCGCCGAGTTCATCGGCACCTTCCTCTTCTGCCTCACAATTCCACTCGCTTCGCTGGGCGTGGGGAGTCTCGCGCCACTCCCAATCGGTTTCATGCTGGCGGCGGTGTGCTTCTCCTTTGCCTACGTAAGTGGAGCCCACTTCAACCCTGCTGTCTCCCTCGCGGTGGGACTGTGCCGCAAGATGTCGGTACGACGTATGATTGGATACATGTTCACGCAGGTGGTGGCCTCGCTGCTAGCCTCCCTCTATTCCTCGGCAATCGTGGGACTTGAGATTCCCGTCCCTCACGCCAGCGCCAACTTCATCTCAATCTGGCAGGCACTGCTCACTGAGGCCATCTACACCTTCGCGCTGGTCTCTGTGGTACTAAACGTGTGCTACTCGCGGCAGCGAAGCAATGAATTTTACGGATTTGCAGTAGGCATGACACTAACCTCCGCTGGGTTCTCTGTTGGAGGTTTCACGAGCGGCGCTTTCAACCCTGCGGTGGCCACCGGAATGCAGCTGGTCGCTTGTATAGGTGGGGACTGCAAGCCACTGATATTCTTTTGGGTATTCTGGATTGCACCCTTTCTCGGAGCGGTGGTGGCTACAATTATCTTTCAGCTCGTGTCGATCCCACCAAAGGTGCAGGTAGCCGGGAAAACACATCAGCGCGTGTATTGAGAAATCAGGGAGGGGAGTGGCGATGAGGGTGTGGGAGAGGACAGCACTCGCTCCACCTCAGTCTCTTAGGACCTTCTGTTCCGATGTAGTACCTGCTAATGTCACTGCCATTGCATGCACGCCACAACGTATCATCTGCCTGCACCGTGCGCACATACACACACACACACAAGCCCTATACGTCTCTCCCCCTTTGCTTGTTTGTGTTGTCATCGACACTACGCACATGTATATACACTCACATGCTCACACACGCGCGCGTTTGCAGAGAGGAACTCTTGTAACTTTGTATGTGTGCTATGGGCGCCCCGCCACTTAGACTTGGCGATACAGAATAATCCCCCTTCCCCTCCACCTCCTTCACAGTATGAGTACGATCGCGAACGTTTCGTTATCGGGGATGTTAGTCTGCTTCACTACCGATTTCCTTCACTGACAGTGTTCATACTACGAACTCCGTGCTGTAAATTCAGATGACCAAAAGGAGTACTATAATATCTCACTGAATGGGTTGTTGTCCCCCCCTCCTCAATCTACCACGGACTCTTTGGCTCGTAAGCACTGATCAACTTGTGCCCTCGCTCTGGGCTGCGGAGAGGAATTGCTGGCCGCCACATTGCAGACCCTTTTGTGCCCATCATCTTCTACTTTCCCTCCTCTTAAACGTGACAAATGTAACACACACACACACACACACATACACACACGCAACAGAAAGTAAGAAGGTAGAACGACTTGCGCAGAGGCCTCAGTGGGGAGGTGTGAAGGACGGAGCTCTAGTCCAGTACTGTGTGCCCACGAAACACGATCGTAACAGTTTTTTGTTCTGTTTCTTTCTCTCTTCCCTTCCTCCCCCTGCATAGTGGAGAGAGAGAGGGTTAACAGAACATAGCACACTGGCACTTATCACGACCACCCCTCATCGTCGCGTATGTCGCTCAGCATCCCCCTGAAGGTGCTGTATGATGCGGTGGGCACTTGTGTCTCACTAGAGGTGACGAACGGTGAGATATACACCGGCACGCTCGCAGAGCTGCAGGACAATATGAATGTACTCCTCACGGAGGTAACCAAAACCACTAAACTTGGGAGTGAGACCAAAATGGAGAGCGTCTTTCTGCGTGGGGCGAATGTGGTGTTCTTCCAGCTCCCAGACGCACTCCAGATGGCCCCCGCACTGCTGCGTGCGGGCGAGATTGCCTCCAAGGCACTGGATACTAGAGGTGACGGCAGGGGCTTCGGTGCACAGAGCCGCAAGCGCGCTAGAGTGAATAAGGACTAACCAACCAACACACAGACACATATATACACACACACACACTTGTAGGTGGGCTATCCGACTGCGTATCTCATGGCAACGTTGTTGAGTGACCCTCTGCTTTTCCACCACCTGATCAATCGTGACGTGGGCTTTGTGTTCTTGTGTGCATGTGTGTGTGTGTGTGTGAAAGGAAGGGTAGCGCAACTGCAGGGCAAGACACACGAGGCCCAGTGTGGAAAGATAGATGTGGGAAACAGTTATTGTGTGTGAGGAAGAGAAGGATCACAAGGGGGGAGTGACGGGGGCGCTTCGGGGGTAGGGGGTCACGAGGTGAGGCAGGGGGGGGGGGAGAGGGGGTGAGTGCGTACGCGAGGAAGCAGCAACCTCCTTCTCACCACCATTACCACGAAGAGAAATAAATATCTCTGGAGACTGTTTATGTGTGTGTGTGCAGCAGTAATGCTACCTGATTGCATGCACACTCACAGTCAGGCTCAATCGTTCACTCTCTGCTCATCCATGCGCAGGCTGTGGCTGCGTAAAAAGAGAAAAACCGGCTTAACGTGTGGTTCTGTATGACATGGGTAAAACAAAAAAATGAATGAAAAGTGGGATGGCCTGAAGGAGCTGCTGGCACCGGCGAGGTCTGAAGGATCAGACAGCTCAACCACCTACACTCTACACTTGCTGCACATTTGATGCCATTGTCTGCCCTTCTCTCTCTCTCTCTCGATACGCATATTCACACTTACTAACAGCGAAGGAAGTCTCATAGGACTCACTGTGCGCTTTTCTCTGTTCGATATATAGCTTTGTAGTCCCCTCCCCTCCCCGCCTCCCCGCCTCGGTGGACCTCACGCGGGCATTAGTCATCCTCCCACATCATGAAGAACTCGCAGCGCCCGAGTTTGTTCAGCAGCTCGAGGCACCCTGCAGGTGCGCAGAGTTTTGCCTCCACCGGGCTGCGGCTCCCCTCCATCACCCTATCGCAGCCTACATCACCTGGCCCTCCACAGAAAGGCGCCCGTGTCGCCGCTGCCGCTGCCCTCTGCAACAGTGTGCCGCAGCTGAGGAGTGCTCACTACACGAGCAGCGGTGAGTCAGCGTACTGCCCCTCCGCACTGTCAGCCTCCACGTCGCAGTGCCACGGGTACGCGCCAGTGTTGACGTCATCCATTGTCGTTTTGGAGAACAGTCGCAGTGGCGTGTTTTCCTGCGTCGCGCCACCTTCGCCTCCGCGTGTCCCGCAGTCTTCCACACGGATGCGCGTCCGCCCCCATCGGCGCCGGTTCAGCTCCTCCGC
Organism: Ecitophya simulans; assembly: GCA_027574965.2. Classification (NCBI taxonomy): domain Eukaryota; kingdom Metazoa; phylum Arthropoda; class Insecta; order Coleoptera; family Staphylinidae; genus Ecitophya; species Ecitophya simulans. The sequence goes on from JAODGE020009850.1 coordinate 5,430, forward strand.
TGAGTCAGAGCATCTGGAGGATGCTGGCACACCGAGCTTTGGGGAGGAGGCGGAGGCGAAGGAGGAAGCGCGCGCGGAGATGAGCTCCTCCAGCATGTCGTCCAGCAGCGACATGTGCAGCGAGCACAGTGCCTGGGTGTTGGACTGCACCCAAGCGCATGCACTGGTGGCTGCGGGCAAGTACACGAGATGCTACATCCTCCTCTCCGCGATGCTCCCAGCCTACGCGCGGGCGCCGCGGAGGCTAGCGGTGGCGCTGGCGCTGCGGGGGAAATGCAGCTACGAACTGATGAACTACCAGGAGTGCATCCAGGACTGCGAGGCTTGCCTCGGGTCGTGGGGCGGCTCCGACAGCGAGCCTACGCAGTCGGCCGATAGAGAAGCAGTGACGAATGCGGCGTGGTGCAAGGCGCGGGCACATGTCATGCGTGAGGAGTACGTGGAGGCAGCGCATACTTACAACAGGGTGCTTCGTCAGCTACCATCATCACCACCACCAGTGACGGGAGGAGAGAGCCCGGACCTTGTGCACAGACCGGGGCAGCATGCTACATTGGCGGCAGAGCGGGATGCGTTACCTCACGTAGAGCGGTTTCGCTCCTGTGTGAGCGCTGAGGCGTGGGAAGATGCCCTGCAGTCCTTGCCGCTAGCTCTCCCGCTAGTGAGCCAGACACCGCTGCGTACGCTCCAGGCGATTACGCTGCTCGAGACGGGACATATCGACGCGGCCCGTGAGACGCTGCTCCTGCACATCCCGACGATCTCGCAGATGGCCGCAGCGGGGGGCCCGAGGGGTGCGGAGGTGACCGTCGAGGAGGCGCAGCTGCGCAGCAGCGTCGAGGCTCATTACCTTCTCGCGACGGTGCTGCTAGCAAAGGTCAGCGCGTACAGCGGCCGCACGTACATGAATGTGGCCGCCGCGCTGGTGCAGCGCTGCCTCGCCATCAATGTCTCCTACACGCCCGCCCTGGCGGTCGGGAACTACTTGGTGGCGCTGGAGGAGTTTTTTGTCTCCATTGATGCCTGCTACAGCGCGCGTGACTACGACAGCGCAGCGGTGATGGTGGAGCAGGCGGTGCGGCTCGACCCTACGAATCGCCGAATCAATGCGCTGTTGTACTTGCGCTGTGCGGAGGCACGCATTGCCCAGGGCCGGCCGCTCAGCGCGATCGAGGCGTGCACGCGCTGCATCGAATTAGACCCGACCTGTGCCAAAGCCTTCCTGATTCGTGGCGGCGCGTACGAGTCCGCACAGCGCAACGCTGAGGCGGTGGCGGACCGAGCGGCTGCGGTGCAGTTGAACCCATCTTACCAGGAACTCCTCCGAGAGGAGGCACTGACGAAGGAGAGGCAGCGCCGCGAGCGCTTGGCTCAGGAACGCCAGCAGCAGTACGAGCAAGAGCAAAGGCGGCAACGGGGTGCGCCGCGAGCCTTTGCTTATTCCTCGCAGAACTACGCGTTCACAGAGGCCCCAAGCAGTGCCGAGTCTTCGTCGAGAGCGCGATGGGGGCGGTCGCGCAGAGGCTCTGGGGCCCGGACTGCCTGTGCCGCTGATGCGTCCTTCGGGAATAGGGCCGTGCGTGCTGAAACCCATTACGACGTACTGGGGGTATCACCAGATGCCTCTCCAGTGGAGATTAGGCAGCATTTCAAGTGCCTCACTCTCAAACACCACCCAGATAAGGTGGTGTGCGAGAGCGCAGAGATGCAGAGGATCTCGTTGGAGCGCTTCAAACGTATAAATGAGGCCCACAGTGTCCTCTCTGACCCATCAAGACGCGCAGAGTACGACCAAAGAATGAGAAATATGTAAAGCGAAATAGAGAAAAGGACAGCTCAGGCTCGAGAGCGACGAGAGAGGGACACACGTGCTACTCACTTTTGTAATGTTATGTACATTAGCGTCTTTAAAAAAAAAGCAAATATGCTGAAGGCAACTTCCACTTCGGAGTTGTTCGTTTCTCTTCAGCTTTATTTAAAATCCTGTTACTCTTATTTCTTCCTGCCAGTACACTAAGAAATATATATATATATATATGAACACCGCCATTGCTCTGCTAACAGTCCGTCCACCCCCTTCCCCCGGCCACATATCGCTCTGTACACAAGCACGACCTCATAAGCAAGGCACAAGATGCCAAATAATGTATTACCTTCCCCCTCCTCTCCCCCTTACAAACCCATCCTCAGCAGCGCTCAGTCTACTTGTTCGTGCTGTATCGTTTTCACTTCTTGCTACTGCTATTTTTCTCTCGTTTCTTGATTACCCAACTGTCTCTCTTTCTCTCTTCATCACTCTCTCTCTGGCCTTCTACCGAATGGCTCTTCTTGCGCGCGGCAGTAGTTCGACGCGGTGATTGTTTCTAAGGGGGGGGGGGTACCATACCCAAGAGGGAGGAAACAACAGCAAAAAGAATAACATAATTATCAGGTGTGAGAACATAGGGCACTGATTCACTCACAGACATACACACAGACGGACCGGTAGTGGAGGAGGATAGCTGGAAACATAGAATTGCCCAGTTTACAAAGTCAAAAGAAGGAAGAAGGAGGGGAAGGCCTATCTTTTTCCAGTGTCGTCTGAGCGACCCTTCGCTCCTCTCTCTCTCACTCGCTACGGTTGTGGCTGTGCTTCTCCCCAGCTATACAAGAGGTAGACTATTTTTCCTTTGTCTCGCTTTTACACACTATATATATATATTTCAACGCAGTGAATCCTCTCGAACTCTTCTCTGAAGTAACACACACCCGCACGCACAGGCGCAGGAGTAGCAGGGCACTCAGATACACGCAGCCGGGCGCTACCTCCTCTAGATGGAGGATCCCCGCTTACAATGGCTGGCTCAGCGCATCCGTGAGAACCTCCACGGCATCGCGGCGGAATCGCTCCTCGATCTCTTTCAGGATCCCAAGTCTGTCGAGGCGATTATGGGGACTTTTGAGAAGTCCGAGGGGCCTGTGGATTCGTCCGTTGTGATCGTAGCGCGCGAGGGCGACGTGGTCGGCGGGGTCTCTCCATTGAAGCAGCACCAGGCGCTCAACGGCGGCGCCATCACCACACGCCCGGGTGGGCGACAGAAGCTGCGTGCCACCAACGACGCCGTGCACAACAGCAACATCACCGGCTCCGTCCACTACGCGACTGACCGCACTCGGTGCATCTTCTTTGCTCGCGTGGACGGCTCGAACCTCACGGAGGAGTCGGCGGCAGATTGGGAGTCGAATCCGCTGTCTCCAATCCACACAGCGTTTGAGATCTCGTGCATGCAGGTGCCCTCGCTCAAGTCATTCCACGTGTTGCTCAAGGACGTCTACCAGCCAATGATTGAGAGTATTGAGAAGAGCTCTGGCGCGAGGCGGAATATCATGACACTTGCCAAGGGGAGCGGCGCGGCGGAGGACAGCGCCGCAGCCGCTACAGCGCCAACTGGGCAGTCCGCCAATGGTAACCGGCAGCTTTATGGTGAGATCCTGCACTGGGTCAACCGCATGAGCACACAGCTTGTGGGCTTCATGAATCAAATCGGCGCTGAGCGTAAGCTTCCTGTCCCCCAAAATCTCATCGGTGTTGGCACCACTGACGCGGATGTGAGGGCAGCGCTCTCGAACGAGGACTTGGTGCATCAAGTGGATCTGACGGTGAGCCAATGGCAGGCAGAGATCAGCTATGCCATGTCACTGGACCCGCAGAAGGAGGGACCGCTCGGGGAGATTGAGTACTGGCGAGAGAAGTACAGTACCATCAGCGCTCTCTACGAGCAAATCAACTCTCCACAAGCGAAGTTCATCCTTCAGGTCGCGAAGGAGGCGGAGTGCAACTCGCACGCGATGATATCCACCACTCTCCAGCAGTTTTTCCACCAGTACGCGGAGGCGAAAGACAATGTGAAGTTTCTCGGCACCCTTGATCGCCACTTCCGCACACTGCAGAACCTCGACCCCAGGACGAGCTCACTGCACCCAATCATTGACACCCTGTCCTCCATGATGACGGCAATTCGGATGGTGTGGATCATCTCCCGCTTCTACTCTACCGAGGAGCGCATGGTGGGGCTGCTGGAGAAGATTGCGAAGCTGATCGCGCAAAAGGTCAGCGAGCACATCGACTTCCGCTCCGCTCTATCCCTGCCCACAGCGGAGGCGAAGGCAAAGGTGACAGAGGGGCAGCAGTGCCTACTCAAGTGGAAATCTGCCTACCGCAACGTTCAGGAGGAGATCAATAGCACGGAGCGTGAGCAGCACTGGAACTTCGACGGCCGCCGGCTCTTCGAGACGACTGATTATATGTCGGACCGCTGCACGGACTTGCTTGAGGTTATAGAGACGGTGGAATACTATACAACAGTGCTGAGCGCGCAGCTCAAGACGGTACTGACCGACACCACCGGCATCGAGCGCATTCTCAAGGACGTTGAAAAGCTGAAGCGACCCTTCGAGACTCTCACCTTCAACCCATTTGAAAAGAGGGCGACGCACAACTGGCAGGTGGTGTTCTCCGGGTTCGTGACCACTGTCGCGAGCTTGGATCACGATGTGTCACTCTTCGTCAACAAGATATTCGACGATGACCTGCGCAGCGCCGAGTCCGCCTTTGAGCTCCTGCTCTCCTTCAAGAAGATTCAGAACCGCCCTGACCGCGGCGGCAACTCCTTTGACATCTCTGCGCTCCTCTCCGAGAAGGCGGACCGAATCCTCGCGCAGTACTTCACCGAGACTGACAATGTGCAGACCATCTTTCTCGATCACCGCGACTGTCCACCGCTCACGAAGAACCAGCCCCCAGTCGCTGGCTCTATCCACTGGAGCATGTCACTGTTCCAGCGCCTCAAGAAGCCCATTGTCCGCTTCAAGCAGGAGGGCATGTTGTCCACACCGATGGGCAGGCAGGTGAAGGCCAAGTACGTCGAGGTGGCACGGCAGATGAAGGAGTACTCGACGAACCGCTTCCTGCAGTGGCGGGAGGATATCCACTCCACGTCCACTTCGTCACTGAAGCTGAACATTCTCCGGAAGGACTCGGATGACACCTACGTGGTGAACTTTGACATGAAGGTATTTGACGTGATTAGGGAGACGAAGTATCTTGACCGTCTCGGCTTCGACGTCCCTCAGGAGGCACTACACATCACCTTGCAGGACGAGGCTTACCACAACTACGTGGACTCGCTGAAGGGGATGCTGCTGAGCTTCAACTACGAGCTGGGCGTGCTGGAGGGCAGCGAGAGGATCATTCTGGCCAAGAACATCCGCGAACTCAAGCTGGCGCTGCAGCCCGGCTTCCATGATATCAACTGGACAAGCCTGAGCATCCCCGACTTTGTGGACAACTGCGAGAAGGCCATCACCAAGTTTCGCAACCTGAGCCGTGAGGTGCGCAAGAGCGCGGACAACATCCAAACGCAGGTGGTGAACAAGATCGGTGCGACGAAACTGATGCCAGATTATGAGGCGCTACTGCAGGCAGGCGGTGAGCTGCCGGAGCTGCAGGTGCTTGTGGACATTGTCGAGCGACGACGCGTGCAACTGCTGGAGGGGTGCACGCGCGCGTACCGTTCAGCGAAGCCGCTGCTCACGAAGGTGGAGAGCCAACTGGTGGGCACCCATACCGGAAAGTGTGCCGCGCTCGCAAGTTATTACAGCCACTGGGAGCAGCGCATCTGGCGTGCCCTCATCAAGATGGTCTTGCGCTCCCTCAGTGCCTTTGCGAAGCTGCTGGGCTACACGTCCTCGACGTCCTCGCGGTCGGCGGCGGCGTGCCCGCCCCTCTTCAAGGTCCTCATATTCCTCACCACTGAGCCCTCCTACTCCCCGCAGCAGCAGGAGATCACCACCGCCTTCCACAAGATCCAATCCGGCATCATTGAGTCCACTAAGTTGTTCCAGCGCTGGATGCGCGCGACGTGCATTGAGTTTACCCAAGGTGAGATCATCCCGCGCCCGGCAGAAGAGGATTACACCACACTGTTCACCTACTACCAGGACATCTTCAACATGCCACAGGTGTACCGACTCCAGGCGCTCATCAACCGCACCATCCAGACCCACCTCGGCGCCCTTGCCACCAACATCAAAATGCTGCAGCGCTACCGCTTTGTGTACCTGGCAGACAAGAAGATCTCTGTCGAGCAGCAGGCAAAGAACCAGTTCCACTGGATCGACTACGATGCCAAGTTCCAGCTCTACTTCAACATGATCAGCGATTTTGACACTGAGAATCATGTCCACGACTTTGGGTTCATGCGGTGCGATGAAACTGCCTTCTACGCGGAGTTGGTCAACCACGTGTACCAGTGGGTAGCGATGGAAGGCGGGCAGCTCAATGATACCGTGCGGGCGCGCATGATGCGGCGCTACACGAAGATTCGTAAGATAAACGAGGACCTTCAGCAGTCGTGCGACAACATTGATGACCTCAAGGCCGTGCTCGAAGTGATGCACAATGCCAAGGCCTCTGCTCTGGAGGTGGAGCAGGACATAAGGGAGATTGAGTATGTATATAAGTCCCTTCTGCACTTCGGTGTGGTGGTGGACGCGGAGGAGCTGGCGACGGCGATGGGGCTTGGTGACCTCTGGGCGTGCACGCTGGCACGTGTGCTCAAGACGACGGTCGCGCTGGAGCCGAAGAAGCTGCAGTTCCGTGATCTTACTCAAAATGAGGTGCTTACCTTCCTCAAGGAAGGCGAGCGCGTCCTCCAGGAGTATGTCACGACAGGACCCGGGCGCGAGGGCATCGACCTGGCCGCTGGCAACACGCTGAAGGAGCAGTGGCGTGCCCGCCTAGGTACCATTCAGCTGCGCCGCGATCAGCTCACGAAGGCGGAGAAGCTATTCGACCTTCCTCTCACCACCCACCCCAGTCTCCTGCAGCTCCACGACGAGCTTACGCGAGTGGAGACCGTGTACGAGATGTATGAGCAGTGGATGGCGGTGCTACGACGGTGGAACCGCAGTAGCTGGAAGGACCTCCTCCTCGAGGATCTGGAGAACACGACGGAGGTGCGCGCCAAGCAGGCCCGTGTGCTCGCGAAGCAGTACGAGTCGGTGCAGCCCTTCCCCGCCATCCAGCAGCTGATCGTGAACTTCCAGAACTCACTGCCGCTGCTCGCGAAGCTGAAGAGTCCTGCGCTGAAGCAGCGCCACTGGGCCGAGCTCATGCGTGTCACTGGGAAGCAGTTCAATTACGAGCAGATCAGTCTGAACGACCTCATCGCGATGGAGTTATTCCGCTACAACGAGGAGATTGACAACATAGTACTCTCCGCTGCGCGCGAGCAGAGCGTGGAGCAGGAGATCCGCGACATCAAGGAATTCTGGGCCAGCAAGGATTTCACGCCGGTGAAGTATGCCCCCCGGAAGGGCCAGGTGCGTTGCGACGTGCTCACCGACACCTCGGAGATCCAGGAGGCGGTGGACGACAACATCCTGAAGATGCAGTCCATCGCCAACGTGAAGTGGGCGCAACCGTTCATCGAGGAGGTGAAACTGTGGGAGCGCAAGCTCGCTACTATCAACGACGTCATCGCCGTGTGGGTGACGGTGCAGCAGAAGTGGCAGTACCTGGAGTCCATCTTCAAGGGCAACGACGACATTGCCAACCAGCTGCCCAAGGAGACCGCCAAGTTCAACGATTTGGATAAGAAGTTTGTACGCATCATGAATGACACGAGCCAAGCGCCCAACGTGAGTCTGTGCTGCAATGTCACCGGACGCCTCGAGGAGTTGCGGTACCTGGAGGAGAAACTAGAGGAATGCCAGAAGGACCTCTCCAACTATCTGGAGACCAAGCGTTGCTTGTTCCCCCGCTTCTACTTCATCTCCGACGACGAGCTGCTCTCCATCCTCGCCTCCAGCAGCGCTAGGGCAGTGCAGGATCACATGCTCAAGATGTTTGACAATTGCGCGCAGCTGATCTTCAAGAGCGAGGTGGATGAGACCATCTGCGGCGTGGAGTCGCAGGAGGGTGAGAGGCTGGACTTTGGCACGCCAGTGCGGACGGATGGCCGCCCGGTGGAGGAGTGGCTTCAGGCGGTGCTGGACGAGACCCATGCCACCTTGCACGACATCCTCAAGGCGGGTGTGTTCTATTACCCAAAGATGCATCGTCTGGATTGGGTGAAGAAGTACCACGGCATGGTCACCCTCACGGGCGCTAAGGTCTTCTGGACCTTTGAAATCGAGAACGCATTCCAGGAAATCAAAAAGGGCAAGAAGAACTCAGTGAAGGAGCTCTCGGCCAAGCTGACTACACAGCTATTTAACTTGGTAAGCGAGATGGACAACGACATCGACAAGCAGTACCGCAAGAAGATCAACACACTCATCATTGTCGATGTGCACGGCCGCGACATTGTCGACCGCTTCGTGCGGGACTCTGTGATGGATGCACTGGAGTTTGACTGGGAGTCGCAGCTTCGCTTCTACTGGGAGCGCGCCACGGACACCTGTGTGATTCGTCAGTGTACTGGTCGCTTCAACTACGGCTTCGAGTACATGGGGCTGAACGGGCGCCTGGTGATTACACCGCTGACAGATCGCTGCTTCATGACGTTGACGCAGGCGCTGACCTTCTACCTCGGCGGCGCCCCAGGCGGGCCTGCGGGAACAGGCAAAACCGAGTCCGTGAAGGACCTCGCCAAGGCGATGGCCATCCAATGCGTCGTCTTCAACTGCGGCGAGGGCCTGGACTACAAGGCGATGGGCACCATTTTCTCGGGTCTCGCGCAGGCGGGCTCATGGGGCTGCTTCGATGAATTCAACCGCATCGAGCTGCCTGTGCTCTCCGTCGTCTCTGAGCAGCTGCGCTCCATCCAGGCCGCACTCCGCGCCGGCGACAAGCAGTTCCTCTTTGGCGAGTCTGTTATCAACCTGATACCGACGGTGGGCGTGTTCATCACGATGAACCCCGGCTACGCTGGCCGTGTGGAGCTGCCCGACAACCTCAAGGCACTCTTCCGGCCCGTTGTAATGGTGGTCCCCGACATGGAGCTCATTGCCGAAAACATGCTCTTTTCCGAGGGCTTCACAACCGCACGTGAGCTGGCGAAGAAGATGGTGACGCTCTACGCCCTTGCCAAGGGGCAGCTCTCCAAGCAGCACCACTACGACTGGGGTCTGCGCGCCCTCAAGGCTGTGCTGGTCATGGCTGGTCAACTTAAACGCGGTTCACCGGACCTCTCTGAGGAGTCGGTGCTGATGCGTGCGCTGCGTGACATGAATGCGCCCAAGTTTATTGCCGAGGACGAGCCGCTCTTCAAGGGCCTGATTGGCGACCTCTTTCCAGGTCTCGACCCAACGCGTGTGCCACAGGAAAATCTGGCGCGCGCTGCCACCAAAGTACTCAGAGAGAAGTCCTTCATGATCGACGCGCGGCAGATCGACAAGGTTGTGCAGCTCTACGAGACCATGCAGACACGCCACACGTCCATGGTTGTCGGCCCCACCGGCGGCGGCAAGTCCGTCGTGATCGACACACTGTGCAAATCGCAGTCCGAGCTGGGTCTCCCCACCAAGGCCTTTGTGATCAACCCCAAGGCGCAGCCCACCTCCGTGCTGTACGGCCTGATGGACCCAATGACCCGCAACTGGACAGACGGCATCTTCTCCAATATCTTCCGCACCATCAACCGCCCCTCCGACGGTAACGCGAAGGAGCGCCGCTATGTCATCTTCGACGGCGACGTGGATGCCAAGTGGGTGGAGGACATGAACTCCGTCATGGATGATAACAAGTTGCTCACACTC
>JAODGE020009856.1:0-14659 GCA_027574965.2 Ecitophya simulans
CTTGATCTGTGAAACGAGGATTTCACTTCCAATTAGGCCGACAGCAAGACGCCGCTTGAGATACAGAAATAACGCCTTCATGCGTTGCTGGTCAGGCCAAAAAAACGCTTTCGTGTCGTGGACTAATGCGCATTTGATAATTAAAATCAATAACAACATGATTTCGTCGGGCAGCTAGAACGTGCGCCCAGACGCTCGGTTCAATCATCCGTCGGTTGTTTATTCAACGACGGCAAATCGCTTCCATTCTTTAACAGAATGTAATCCGTTGCGCAATTAAACTAAAGCTGCCTAACGTGACGTAACACGCGAGCTAAAAACAATAACACACCGAATTGCGCACGGTCACACCGGTCGCGCACGAAGGCCCGAGAAGAAGAGCGAAGGCGGGTGGCAAAAGGACGCAAACGAGTCGAACAAATCCGAACGTCCGCCGTGCCCTTCAAGGCTTCGCGCGATGCTCGCGTTTCGTCGCGTTGTCGCTCATTGCGGTTTATTGTGGCTGAACAATCTATCGCTCAGTCCCGCCGCACAATGCACGTATCGACGGACTGGTTACACGCTCGTTCGTTTTGTTTATTGCTATTCGCTGAGCAAATAACGTCGTGAATGTGTGCAAACATCCGCGAGCCATCGTCGTAACTAGCCGTGCAAACATATTAGTAGCAAAGGCAAGTGCCATCGAAGTGTGTACCGATATCTACCGATCGGGAGGCGCGCGTCGGCGTGATTCTAGTTTGAGATAAATAAACTGCGAATTGACAATATTTATAGGACGCGGCGGGTCGCTATTGTGTACACAGGTATATCAGTCGCGGTGGCGGCGTAATCAGATAATTAACGGTTCGTTTATTAACGCAGCTATATCATAAACACGTTCGCTTACGATTGCTATCGGCATCGCGCTGCCACAGTCACAATGCGCGCCCGTCCGGCATGCAACGCCGACGTAACTCGCAACATAACGGACCTGCCCGCAAACGAATCGTGCGCAAAACGCATTACAATATCTGGCGTTGGTCGGGTTCTATTATTCGAAACTATTAGGAACCATTGTCTGGCATTGTGCGCGGCTCGACATGGCGATCGGTCCGTGGTTGTGACGAGTACGCCTCTGCCTGATTATTCCCCACGAGCGTTAACAGTTTTAGGCGCTTATCGCACGCCAACATTGATAACGCGAGTTTTGGCGCAGATCCGCACGCGTTCGCACGGTAGCGCGCCGACGCGCGATGTGCAATAAGCCGACGCGCGCGTTGATTGCGGCACCGGGCGTCGGGCGTTGCGTCCGTCGGCGCCGCTTCGAACGTCTCATTACGTCGTCGCTAATTAATGTCCCACGGTCGCTTTGTTTCCAAACCTGCACGCCCCGGCGCGCGCCTCGACGCCGCCTGCCGGCGACGCGACGCGCGGACAACAAATCTATCACCGCTAACGCGGATAATGTCGGTCGGCGGCGCGAGTCGGCGTACGTACGACGGAAAACGGTGATGCATGCGCGTTTCGTGTTGAATAACACATCTGCGGTTCTGTTTCGTAACTTCCTTCTTTGTTGCCTGGCATTACTGATAGTCGACTGTGTAAGAATATATTATTAGATGCCAAAGAAGACATTGCTAGTTAGGTCAATTTTAAGTTACATTCACTCGTGCAACTATAAAGTAATGTTAATGAGCTTGTGCCGATAATTTTAAATTCATGAATGTCAATTGGCGATGAATGTAATATGTGAGCATTAAACGATTACGTTTTTACATTTAAATCGCTCACCATATAATTGTATGTATTTAGCCTGATACGCATTAATTACTGTTCAATATTATGTATTATAATCATGTTAGGTTACGTGCAACACGACGTAATGTCCGCATCATCCAATATGGGATAGTCGGAGGCGGGTTCCCGGAGTTTAGTCCGCTCCGACAGCGGGTGTATCGCGCACACGAGGACACTGTGGGCGTTTGTGTGCGTGCCGTGTGTACGTGCGCGGTCGCTCGACGGCGATCGATAAACATCTAATCGTTGATTTCTAACCGCGGCGTGCACGAGCGCGAGCCCACGAGTTCAACTGGCCAACTATCATATTATTACCTCCATTTCGACGACTGCCAACGAGTGCATGACACTTGTTGTAATTCCCGCTCGCGCGGAAACAAACGCTCGACGCCTGATGATTGCCCGCTTTTATATTTCCGATCGAAACGCTCGAATGTGCCGAACGTCGTTTAATCTAATTGAAACCCAAACATGACCGCCCGCGGCACTCCAGCGCCCAATAACGTGATAGGTAGAATTGGCACCTATTGGGTACTCATGGGTTAATACGAATGTGCGGCGTTAAAGGTAGAGATGCGGCGTTGAATGCGCGAGGAATAAAATGCGTTATGAAATATTTATATGGCACGTGCGCGACGAGCGATGGGCATATTGGTGCCGAGCGGTGGCGGTTTGGCATTGTGTCCGAGGCGCGCGCGGCGTCGAGAGAGAAATTACGAACGCGCGCGCTTGCGGCGGCGGCGACGCGGCGCGTCATAAGTGCGCCCGTCGAGCGCGCCGCGCCGTGAGCCTACAATTACTCAGCGCATAGAGTACACAAATAGCGGAAATAACAGGAAACGCGAACGTTAACGCGAACGGCGAAACGCGGCGCAACGGAACCGAAACAGAACAACAGAAACCGAACGCGCCTCGCAAATGAACAAACTGCGCGGCGACGCTGGGGGCGGCGGCAAGGGCGGGGGGCGTATAAATAATGTATGGCGAAAATGAGAATGGGCCAAATTCGTTTCTGTTTATTTCTGATTCGCGGCGTTTAGTTTTATCTAAGCGACGCGGGCAAGATGTTGAAGTTATTTCATTCCGCATCATCGCCGCTTATCGCAAATATTTGCGTTGTTCGGCGAATAAATGTCTATTCGGGGTGTATCAATGCTCACTGTCAACAATGAAAACCGAAACGCGGAAGTGGATCGCACGTAATCGTCTTCGCTCCGCTTTTAGTTAATTAAAATTACAAGCTAATTTTTGCAGTTGTCATAACCTACTATTCCAAATACGGGCGCGGCACGCAGATCAACTCGTGTAATTACTTAACTATTGTAATTGGAGGCTCGGATGTTCATTGTGGCATGACCAATCTTCTTCTAAGTGAATATGCCAGTCCGCGAAAGTCTCTGCTAGACACACAATTCCGGTCTCGAATTTGTTCCTGACTACAGCTAAAAAAACAAAAATAGTCATGTCCAATCAAAATCAATCATAATTACACAACATCATAAAATTTATTGAGTTATTATCTTGTTAATAGATGATCAATTTGAAACTGACACAATCACATAATATCAGAGTACGATAAAGTTTTAGTTTATGGCGTTTTACATACAAATGGCCAGCGACAATGAACGGGTTTTTTTCGTTAACTTTTAAGGTTAATTAACATTCTCGTAATTGCTCTAATACACTTTCGCAATTCGTACGCGTAGCTTCAATATGAAGATACGTAATCATAGTTTTAACCAGAAAATCCGCTATATTTTGACAATTCGTTGAACAGCTGCTGGCTGAGTCATTAATTGATTTCAATTGTCCCACAAATAAATCAACTCGCTTTGCTCGTTTCTATTATTCACGCAATTTTTCTAATCGCCAACGTCGCTTGAATGATAATCTATTTTAAAGTACAATTTGTATACGTTCGGCGACGTAAAAACCGAACATCAACATCGGTGACGCGATTGTGTGCGCACAGGAAGTGAATAATTGTGAACTGTAACTGAATAAAATTCGAGACGACGTTGATCGCTCGTTCCACAGTTATCTCTCTGCTTATGCTCACGTTCATACGTCGCGCGCGTGAAACAAAAGGCATTAAACTGCGTTCGTTACGACTCGCTCTCCAATAAAGGCCGCGGCATAAAAAAGCAATTGAACTGTTCACTGCGTGTTTATGACGTTTGTTGCGATTGCTTTTCGGTGGGCCTAGGCCGCAATTAGTCCGTGCAATGACGAGCATGCGTTGAGCGCTGTAAACGTGCAGTCGGTTCGAAACGAAAGGTGTCTAACTTGTCTTGCTTGTGAGTAAGGACACCTCGAAAACGCAAGGACAATGTCATTGAACTGGCTCGACTCGGTCGCCCATGGTTGATTATTCTATATTCTAGGTTATCAACATTTGCCGCCGCGGCGACTCGAATTTCGTTTTATTTTGTTTCTGTCGGTAGCGTGTCGAGCGCGTTCTCGCATTAGCCCAAGTGACATTATCGTTATCTGCCAAGTTAAGTTATCAGCTGTTGTGTATAAATTAATATTTGTGCAATGTTGCACTGCCGACGGAACCGAAGCGGCTGAATGCGAATGCGTTTAATTAAATCAAGATGGCCGCCGAGATTGTTGCAACGCGCGCCGAGGAAGAAGGGGAAGTATTCGGCGAATTGGTTTCGTCGAAGTGGTCAAAACGGGGCAAAGCAAGCGGCGTGCGTTTAGAAAATGCGCGCCGGCGAATAAAGAAAACGTCGGAATATCGACGAGCTTCCTGTTGGAAAAAAGTTCGGATTCGATTCGGCGACCGGGACGCGCAACAAACTCAAATCGAAATCAGCTTTCGGTATGAAACGGACGCGAATGTGTAGAATGTAAACGACCTTGTTATCGGGCGCAATGTCGCTCGCGTGTGCTCTTCAAGCCCCAGCCGTCTTCTTGTGCGACGTGGCGTCCGCGCGTACGCGCGCGGCTACTTCAATTTTACACCTTCGCATCGACGGGCATAAATTTAAAAGCCCGTCTCACAAAGCCGTTTAAATCATTTTCTCGCATAAGCTCGGCGCGCTGTTTATTGCGCTCGCGTTCCACGCGCGTTTGTGGAACGATGAGCAAGTCAAAATATGAGAAGGTTGAGATAAGATTAGATGGGCAATGGTAAGAGAGCAAGCGCGCCAATAGGCCAATGAAAATGAAAGATTTATGGATTTATTTTTGGATATCGTTGCGGTGCGACGCGGCGCTGACGAAATGCTCGAAAATCGAGTGGCGCTAGTGGAGATTTGGGAGAAAACGTCGTATACCGACGCACCGCCACATCGTCGAGACAAAGATACGCGAAAAAAGGTTTTGAATCGTTCGTTGAGCTTTCAAACTGAAATCGCCTTGTGAACCATAGAGAGAACCGCAAACACATAATACCAGCACAACGAAGAGTACGCACAGTCGCCGGCGTACAACTAGCTGCGAGAGAGCATGAGGGCTCGGACTCGTGCGTAAAGAAAATGAGAAGGAAAGAAAAGAGAAGCGTGTCGGAAAAAGAGGGAACGAAGCCGGTCGGAGCTCGGGAGAACAAATAAAGACGGAACGATGCTCGATGCATGAGGACAAGTACGTACCCCGGCGCACTCGTACATACTGATAGGGTGGGAAATATATGATGGATAAACGGATAAAGAGAGTAGCGGAGTGAAGGCGCCCAGAAATACGGGCGACGTGTTTCGTTATTTACGTGTAGCGTGTCGCCGTCGACTCGAAGAGGGTGGGACTCGAGGGAAGGTTGAATGTCTACGGCGCGAGTCGATGACGTTCGGTTTTTCTCCGGGCGCGTGCGACGCGAAGGAACGACTTTATTGATACTTCGACAATTTTCGTTGCGAATCTAGTTAGGCGCGCGCGCCGAGAAGATTTATTCGAAATGTCATGCGAGCGGTTAATTTATTTTATACGCCAATAGCCTTATCGAGCGTCTAGAGTCTATTATGGGGTTGGTAGGTTTCGCGCTGTTCTATTTTAAAAGCCGTGCGTTGGCATATTTTAATTGAACGACCCGGTGGATGCGTTTCATCTTCGCGCTCGTCGTTGACCGAACATGGTAGGGCAGGTTTTAATTAATTAATTATCCATCATGCGGATAAAATCAAAAACGATTAAATTGAAAGTGCAATGGCGCATTTTAGCGTTTGGCATTTACATGCAAGTCGTTTGTGTTTGCCCAAACACGCCAAACACGGAAACAAAACCATCCAATGACCTTATACACACACTTATTTACCGTAAACTGTATTACGCCGCCGCCGCCGCCGCCGGCCGCGGCACGCATCGGCTCGGGAGCGCGCGCGCCAGCGCCAGCCAGATAGCCGCATGACGGCGGGCTGGTAGGTACGCACACAAAGCCGGGAATCACAAAGGCACACGAGATGCTAATATGTCTAACGGCCGGGCACGGCCGCCACACCAGTCCGCATAATGTAGATACGACTGTCATATATGCGCGGCGCTCGCCTACACGCGAAGGCGGCCGCGCGCATATGGCACGTACGAGCCACGCAGCCATACGAAACCGGCGGGGCGTACGTACAGGCCAGGGCCGCACTCGTGCACGTCGGTGAGTTCGGGGAGCACAGGCACATGCATAAACTAATACCTACCACCCGGGGAGTATCGATTTTACTACAAACAACCGAAGAGAGCGTCTGTGCGCCGCGTGCGCCCCGCGTGTGCCGGCCCGCCGCCACCTCCGCGCGGCTCCTGCTCCCGGCTGCCGCTCCGCCAGCACCATATCATCCGCATTTCACGTCACCACATTCGGCACGTTTATGCGCACGCCGTTGGACAAAAAACACCCTTGAATCACGGACGACGCATGAAGCGATCACATCCACTTTACGCCCGACGCGGACGTGCGAAGAAAATCGACGGGATTAGGCGTTTCCCATCGACGACATAAATGCGGTGATTCTCGCGCGGGGAAGCGACCTAATCTGGATCTACCGCCGCGTCATTTCGACGACCGCCGAAGCACAATGGACCCGGTTGATATGAATATAAGATGACATTATGCAAGATTGCTTTTACATATGCTCCCAATCTCGATTTCGATTCCTGTTTGTAATGTTTCCGTAACAGGAATAAAGTAATAGTCGAGCCGTCGAGCGTCGGGCGCTTCCTGCCATCGCCTAGCTGCGAGCCCAGCTCTAGACACTTATAAGGTTACAGAGAAAACACGAGAGTTTATCTTTCGATTGATTTCTTGTTTGGTTTCGATCAACACACGCAACCCGGCTGCGCGCTCTCGCTCGCTCGCGCCGCGTCGCGCGCCCCGAGCGCCGGGGCGTTTTCATTGTCCGCCCCGACCGGCGTACTCCTGGCATAAAGGACGCCGCATAATGCCCCAGTGCGACCGGCTTCGGCTTCCGCCTCTATTTTATTTCCGATGCGACGATTAAATACGCCAATTCTCGTTTGGCGTTCGTCATCGTCCGATTGAATTCGACGAGGGGATAAATATTTCAGCCGAGCGTGATCGGGGAATCATGTTATAATATCTTCGCATTATTTACTATTTAACTAATCGAGTGGTCGCTTTCAACGGTCGATAAAACCGTGCGGACGCGTGCGGAAGGAAACGATTCCGCGCCGCATTAATTTCGATTCATTAGTATGGAAATTTTCACTCGATCAAGAGAGTAAAAGTCGTAAGCGGCTCGGACGATTCCGCCGGCACGATGAAATATTTACGACGGCGCGTAGTGTTGATCGTGAGCGCCGCGCGCGCATAATAAGTAAGGTAAATCAAATAAACTTCGCCGCGGAGTCGCGCCGGTAATTAGCAGGCGCGTTTATAAAATATCATTGAGCATCATCATGCTAAGTTCCGTTTTATAAATGTGCAAATGCGATTTGCACGCTTTTTCTCTCGATTTCGTTGCGCGTTTCGCGTTCGCATGGTTCGCTTCCTCTCGCTGCGCCGCCGCCGCCGCCGTCGCCGTCATGGCGAGTGACGCCACATTACCTAACTACTATCGCTCGATCGCAGTCGCAGATTCGCGCGTAGAGAAAAAGTCGAAGAGCGAAAAAAGAAAATTCTACGCGCACACAAAGAACGCACTACAATACGCGAACGACACACTTATTCATTACATTTACATTACGTTACGAGTTCATTACATTGCGATTACTGTGTATTTTTCTCTCTTCTCTCCGACGCGCGTTTTTTTTTGCGAACCGAGAGTGCAAGAGTCGAGAGCGGTGGTTTTGTTCGGCGTTTTCACTTCCTTCCTTCATCGTATTCCTTCTTATAACGTTTCTCGACATCCGTAATCCGTTTCTCCTTCTGCCGCTACTGCCATTCGGCCGCTTCAGTTACTGATGTAATATATCAAATTGTAATTGTAATTGCTTTTCTTTTGCGCGTGCGCCTCGCGCGCGCAAAAGTGCCGACGCATTTTTGATGACGATTAAGACTGCCGAATTGGTTGCCCAACGGCCGCCCGTGGCTGCGAAACGCGCCGGCGTAATAATGATCTTGATTCGGAACTTTTCAGCCCGAAAATGGTTGGCGAACGCCGGCGCGCCAGACGGACTGTCCTCGCGCGCATGTGTGCGCAGGGGTAGGTGTGTCGGCCGTGGCGAGCGCAGGTAGTGGGTTTCAGGCAGGTCGTAGAGTACGACGACAGGACGGGCATAAACCAGGCGAAGGAGGAAGGCAGGCTTAAAAGCGGGTCAAATTGCTGCGCTCTTCGCCTTTTCATCGTCGTCGTCGCCGTCGTCGTGTTCGTCGTATCGCCGTGTTTTATAGGCGCCCGACGCGCTGCCTCGCGTGGCGCTCTCACCTTGCTGCTTACGAACTCCGGGAACGTTAAAACAGACGCCGAGTAAAAACGTCGAAAACGACGGAGGTGGCGACGACGACGACGCCGGCTGGCGCGATGCAGGCGCGCGCGCTCTAAGGAAGACGACAGTCTATAAACGCGTATAGATTAAAGACACCGTGTCGTGTTTACATTATTCATTCCTATATCATCCAATTAACACCTTGATTTTATTGCGTTATCGTCCTCCCGTGATCTGAAAATTAACTCCCGGCGACGCATTATTTCAGAAGCGGCGAGGAATTGCCGGGAGCTAAATTATTATGATTACTTTTACATATTTTGCTCTGTTTATTGAGATTACGCAATAAATTGCTCGCCAATGCACGCCTCAAAATAAGCGAGAAAATGGTTTTGCATTGCAAATAGACTAATTTAATTGTCGATGTTTACTTTGGCGCTCTCTGCTTGCCTCCTGTCTCCGTGAGACTGCGAGACACTTGTTTATATCCGGAATAAAGGTATCATCGCAGCTTTACGTCATTATATTGTTTGTTCAAGCAACTTAATAACGTTTCGCCGCGAAAGCGTCGCATCCGCGCTTTGTCCGATTCGTTTTCTATTTTCTACTTCGGGTGCGTTTGTCGCCGCCGTCACCGCCGTCGCCGACGGTCGCACATTTCGTGGCCGCGCCGCGGTCGACGTGCTCGTCGTCCGTCGTCTTCCTTTGTGCGGCCCATTCGTAGGGATTTGTTTGTCATAAAAATGTGAACAACCTCTCACCTCGCCGTCACCTTGAGCGATACGGTTACGATATGCTGCTGCGCACAGCGCAAGCCGGGCCTGATACGTGTTTGCATAAATTACGGCACGTCGTACAAAAGGCGCGCACCGAGCGATCGCGATTAATTAATTAATTAACCGCGCTTATAAACAAATTTTACAACTTTAATTGGCCGCGTGCGGCGCGTTCGTAACATGTTTGCCGCGGATGTGCGGGGACAAACTGCACGTCGGCTTTGACTTTCTGTGCCCTCGGCGGCGCTCAACAATGAGGGCGAGCGGAATAATTGTAATTCATTAAGTCGCTGGTTGATCTGACTCGCTACGGCCTAATGGCGTCGAGGCGCACGTAGTCGTCGCTCGTAAAAAACAAAACCCCGCGCGTGACACGCGTGTCGTCGGCCCAAACGGCGCTCGCGTCTCTAATAATTTTAGTAGCGCGCTCGGCAGCTTCTGTGCACTGCAGCGCCGCTTCCCCCTTTCGATTTTTTTCAGACGCATTTAGACGTTCGCGATCTCTAAACGCTCTTCTCAACCTCGGCGTCCTCGACGATTACAACGCGAGGGGCGAGTCGCGAAAGCTCGGGGGCATAACTTGCATATAACTAACAGCCGGCATCCCCTCTGGCTGGTGCCACCCTTGAAAAATTACACTGCCCGCAGTCTTCTTTCGCTACTCCAATACTGTCGTCGTACAAATGCGGTGATTGTATAACTTGCTACAAACTTATGCCGCAGCGGATCAATCAAAGCGATGAAACAACTTCCACGGTCCATCATCAAAACACATAATGATGAAATATGGCTTTGTTTTTTTCGTCGCCCCTTACTTTGCCGTTCCTCGAAGCTAATATCTTTGTAATCGCAGTATTAAATATAAATTCAGCATCCTATAAAGACGCGTTTTTCTGCGCGATGGTTCGTGGCTGTGACAACGCATTCGGGATTTATTTAGTTTAAAATAAATCGAGTCGGATTTATTTATCCTCGTAAAACGGCGGCTTCTTTAGGAATATTTTCCACAATCGTTTGCACCAGCAATTTCCCTTTATAGCCTGATCGTTTGCGCATTTTCCACCGATTTTCAAGCCGATTGATCAGAAAATGTGTAAATTAATTAGAAATATTCAAACGTTCGCAACAAATAACCGTAAATTATAATTAGCTTTTTGATATCGCGCGCGATATTCCGCATTAGCGATAAAGTTAAAATCGTTTTCGCATTTTTTGCGCCGAGATTATTGAGCGAAATAATTTAAGTGCCGAACTCGTTTAATACGAGTTTTTCTTTTGCGCGCCATGTTGCGCGTCTGCGAACGTCAAGTTTCAACCCCCCACGTAAAATATCAGTCGCAAAAATTTATCTTCATCTTTCTTTCGTTCCAGTCTCGTAAAATCTTTCGGCGGAGTTTTATAGTTATGGCCGCGACTACTTTTGTGCTGTCGCGCGTTGCGTTGTGTTTTTTTGTTGTTTTCATTGCCGCGCAGGTTTTTATCCTTCATTATTCGCGATCTCTTGTCGAGCGCGGTTTTATTCCCGCCTGACGAAAACACCCTGTTAGCGACTTGTCCGAATGTATATCTATCGGCGGTTGCCGCTTCTGGCCATGGCACATCAGAAACTCCGCCGAAGCGATCCGAAACTCTGCATGAAACTCCCAAACCGCCGGGAATATTATAACTCTTCGTTTCGTTTCACATGCCCCGGCGATGTTCGGCGCGAGAGAATACATGACCAACGGTGATGCCCGCCTCGCCTCCGCCCTCGGGCCTCCACCCGTGTTTGTGTTTAGCGAGCGCGCGCGCCCACGAACTTCTGCCAGCTAGCTGCTAGAAGCTCGCCGGTCCTGCGGACTGGCGCTCTCTCGCTCTGATTCTCCTAGGGGCGTGTGGTGCGCCTCTCGTCTCTTCATTTTCTCACTTCCCATAGCGGCTTTATTTGTACGCGAAGCGTCTCTTTAACCATAACGCCGGCCGATCTGTCTTCGCGTGGAAAAGAAATGCCGCGAGAGAGGAGATGGAAAAGCCACACGCCGTGCTGGCGCGCACTCGCTACACGGTCGCGCTGCGTGGTTGTGTAGTGGAATATAAGGTATGGCTACGAGGAGGAAAAGCGCACGCGTCCGGCGCCCGATAAGCGGGCCGGTGGAACGAAAAGGACGAGAAGCGAGCGCTCCCCATGCGCAGGCCGAAGCCAAGTCGAGTGCGGTCGTCGTCGACAAACCGATTTCGTTGCTTATTGCCGCTGCCGTCGCGACCCGCGCGGCCGTCGCCGAGCGGCGCCCGCGCGCGCCCAACAAGGACGGATCGACGCTAATTTGTTCTGCATCGGAAGAGGCCGGACCGAACTGTCGCTCGCGCTCCCTCCGCGCTCTCCGTTTTCGGTTTCGACGTTCGAGCACCGCTCGGGGGCAGGCCGCCGCGTGTGCGTTAGCTCGCGCTCGGTATCATATGGCGGCGACTCGGGGGCCAGCCGCACAGTGTCGCGGCGCATGCCAGTCCCGCGCTTTATTGGCTTGGAAGTGCTCCAAAACTCTTAACCAAATTAAAACAATAGCTTACATAGATTAAGCGCCGCACGTATTCGACACGTTTGTGCACCGGCCGCACTTGAACGGGTCGATGTCGGTGGTGATTAGCGATCATCGAAAGGAAAACATCATCACACCTCTCCCCGAGCGCCCCTCCTAATTACTTCATTAGTTACGCGCAACGCTTAACTCCTATTAGCAATCAGTGGGTTAGGTACGTAATTGTTAGTACAATGAGTAAAACAATTCGCCGTTGTTCTACAGACCGCCGCTACTTGCGAGCGATTTCTTGTGTAGCGTCGTAAGTGGATTGGCTGAAAATCGAAGGTGGATGGAGGTAAATTCCATTTCGACGTTGGTGGTCGCTGGCGCGATTTCGTTACGTTTCGGCGTTTCGGACACGGTTTAGATTCTTTGTTTGATGACTGTACAAGCCGCATAGCAAGCAACTGCATACTGAGTGTTTTGTATTCCAGAACAATCTTCTAATTTAATTTCATTTTTATTTCGTACTGCTCACCGCGGCTTCTCCTTTCATCCGTTTTCCCTTTCTGGCGTGCTTCTGGCGTGGCGCACGGGCGAATTTAAAATTTCAACGCCGCGTTGGAACTTCGCCGCCAATGTATATACACACACATCCCAGGCACAAAGCGCCTCCGGGCGCCGTCAACCTTTAATTTATAAAATTAACCCTTTAATTCATCTGCAGATCCATGCGGTCCGAACGCTTCGTTTAGGCATCCAGTGAAACCTTCAATCGCGACCGTGAGAGCTTTACTACTTATTGTTAGAGACATGCAAAATGTTTGTCTTCGTCGCTTTTTTTTGCTTTCGGCGTCCGACCTCAGTCTCTCCGCTGCCGTTTATTATGTCGGATTTAATGTTATATTTGAGATGCGGGGAGCATTGTTGAGACTCGATAGATGGATATTTCTTTTTCACGAGGAATGCAGCAGGCGCCGCGTCGCGTCGGTGGGCAATAAATATCGGGAATCTGAGCAGATGCAGGCAACGGCGCCTGCGGAATGCGTTTCGTGAATCCCGGCGTGTTGAACGTAAGAAATGCACGCGCGCGCACGCAATAAAGCCGGATTAAGTGCTGTATCAATCGCGTCGTGTCGAGTCGCGAGAATTATGTCCGGTAACGCGGTTATAAACAGTTAAAATATGAAGCAAACATTCTCGAAGCGGTGCGCTTACGTGCGATATCGACGCGAGTGGCGGGCGAGCAATCGGCGTTTGCCGATCTGGACGCGCTCCTCGTCACTATTTCTCCTGTGATACTGCTCGGAACTCGAGCGCGGGTCTCGAGACCGACCTGGAAATGGCAAGTCTGCAGAAACGGGCGGTCGGGCGCCGCGTCGCGCTTCGTTCGCCGAATAAAAATGCGCATCGATGTAATAAGGTGTAATCAAACGGCGCCTGGCTCTCTTTGGCTCCTCATTTGCTCGTCCCGCCTTCGTACTCGCGGCGCGCGCGCTTTTATTTCGTCTCATTTGAATTAAGGAAGAAATTAAGCTGGTGCGCGCAGACATTGGCGCCGAGGCAGCGGTAGTTTCCACTTGCGAGATCGGCCATCTTGCGGTTGAAAGGCGCGAGATTAAATTTCACATTTCCGAACGCATCGAAATGGACAATCAGTTGCGGAAGTGCGGCGAACGTGGCGGCCGCGCGACACTCGTAATTGTATCAAACGCTCCGCGCCAAATGGTGGGTGCATTTTTTACTTCAGCGCTCACTGCAATTCGAGACGATACCGATGCGTTCGCGTCGCGAAGCCGCTGGGAATTGTGTTATGTGTAAACACGACATATTTAAGCAGCGTCCACGTATTTAAACGAGCATGCAACACCACTGCGGGCGGCATGTCTGGCCCAGCGCGGTGAGCAGCGAGCAACCGACTCGATCGTATCTTCTTCGTATCTAATAACTTCTTGAGAGAAATACCACCGCGCGGCTCGCCGGAATGAACCGGCCCAACTGCATACTGCTGGATCTCCGCAGAGCCAGAACGTCTCTTCAGCGCATTGTGTATTCCTTAACATATTTACAGCGGTTAGGACGTTTCTTTGTTGCGCCACGCGTACACATGTTTGCTCGGCAGCTCGCACGTGCGAGTTTTCCGCCTCCAGCGCGGCGGATATCGATCAACACGAGATTGCATTAATTTCGCTCGGATTGGTATTAAATGCTTTTGTAACTTAATAATTTGTGCGAGATGACAAAGAGCGTCGGAAGGCGGCGCGCGGAAAACGACAGGCGGAGAAAGCCCGAGGCGGAAAAATGTTTTATTTCCTGACTTATTAGTTTTGCTTAGATGCGCTTTGCGCGGCGCGTCGAGTGTGGAAGCCGGGGAACCCCTCGACACGTCTCTTGGCGGCGCGCCGCGCGCTTGCTCTTTCTTCGGCTCGGCGCTGATAGTGCGGGGCGCGGGAAGCCCAGCCATTTGCCTCGCTTTAGAATCGGACATTCGCTCCCTCATTCCGTGGGCTCCGACTCTCTATGGTCGGTGTCTCTTATATCATTCGGGGCCCGCGGCGTGTCGCGCTCGCAGCGCGGCGGTGTGCGCGCATCGGCGTGTGCACGTACGACGGACTCGTCGGATGGGCTCTCGCGGTGTTGGAGTTGAATAACCTTGGGCTACGGCGCGCCGGAGCGGTGCGTGCGAGAGCTTCCAATGCTCTGCGCTCTACCTTCGCCGATCGGTTCGTGCACATCCACACACATGCCGCCGAACTCCGACGCGCCGGGCGCATCGTTCCTTCTCATCCCATT
>JAODGE020009857.1:0-19301 GCA_027574965.2 Ecitophya simulans
TATATTTTACTTCTCAGTCTTGTAATGGAATTTATTTAAGAAAAAACGAGAAATTATAATAATTTAATTATAACATTTTATATATTTTATAATAACAAATTATTTAGATTAGAGGAGGGCAAAGACGGTAAGGTAAGTTAATTATCATAAATATTTTTGCTACTTTACACCCTATTATTATTATTAATTTTGATCTCGATCTCGAAGCATTTTAAAGCATTTCTGATAAAAAAGAGCCAATTTAACACAAAATTAATATTTTATAAAAATTTATAAAATATGATACGATACATGTTTATAACATATTTATAATATTATACTGAAGTCACCTAGGTTGATCAAGGTACTTCGTTGCGCGTTAAATAATGACTCTCGAGAGCCTCCGGAAACGACTGTAAAACGACTGACTTTATTTAGTAAAATGTGTCCTTATATAGGTACCACTTGCACCCACGCCGTCTTCGATCGTCAACCGACACTGCCCTACCGAGGTGTCAACTCCTAAACGTTACCTCGATAGGACAAATGCTATCGAACATTAACAATAACAAGTTAAGGTCTCAGCAGGCGCTGATGCGGCCACTATAATACAAATGTATTGCCGTTGTGGGAAAAGTATATAGAGTGTCAAAGATGGCCAACATTAGAAGCGAAGAAATAAGAAAGGCTCTAGAAAGTTGGAGCATGGAAGACAATAGAGGAAAAACAACTATCATGATGGGGACATATGAAAGGAATCCAAGATCCCGTGATATGTTCGAGAACATTGACTATTTCAAGCGATCGCTTAATTTGTCAATATCTGCTGTGAGAAAATAAAAATTGGCGGCGTTCTGGTAAGTATAGTAAAAATCATTTGTTAACATAAAACGCTCATCGGCCGCACAGCATACGTGACAAAAGTTCATAGCATACTATTGGCGTATCGGTCCGATTACGTCGTGAAAGTGACATTTTTGTCGATTTTGTCAAAAAATTTATTTTGCGTATATTCCAGACGATCACGTAAATTTTTGGATGACACAATAAAAGAAATATTAAGTAAAAAGAGAACTACAATTGGGGAAGCCAAAAGAATGAGCCAGAATTGAAAAAAATAGAAAAAGTTTATCAAACAGGCATAGCAAAAATACATCCGACACCCAAACGGGTAAAATGGTTTAGATTAGTTTTGATGTTAATAATAACCGTTCAATACACAGCTCCAAAATTATTAGGTTGAGTAATAAGGTATGAACGTTTTATTGAAAACATTGTTAATTATTCTACAATAAATAATGGGGAGAAAATTTTAGTGGAACCAATTGTTGAAGAAATTTGGACAATTTCTGTTTCTTTGTATTAGAGATAAAGTAAGTCAGAAATAAATTGGATTGTTATAGGGTGAAGTAATAAGTAATAAACGCTTATTTTTAAATAATAATTTATAGTTTCCTCGTCAAATATAAGAACAATATAATTAATAATTTATAATCCGCTATTGATATCCATTTCCTTTCACTGTTCAAGCAGTATGTCGATGCCCCCTGGCCAGAAATCGGTTGACCAATATTCGAGGAAGTTCTGAGGTCAATTGAAAGTTGAAGAGAAAATGCGCTTTTCAGTAGTATAATACATTTGTTCAACTTTAATGATGAAAGAGGGGTTTAGTTTGAGCACTCATGAGTTATTACTCACGCTAATACACCTTGAATGTTGTGTACTACACATCACACATGTTCAAAATATGCCTTTGTTATAATATAAGTATTAAAAAATAATAAATTTTAAATTGAATATTATTTTATTTTAAAACATATATTTACGTAATGGTTGTGTGTTTTCTAATTGTTGTAGAGCTCAGCTCTACCCTACTGCGAAAGCGCTGTTTCATTTGTGCTCCCTTTGTCTCTTCTGTAATTAACTCAGCGAATCGCATTTATTTGTCTGCGCAGCGTGTACCGAACATCGTGCTCGTAAACATGTCAGAAATTTGAAAATTACTATCCGGCCGCCATTACATGATTAACTGCACGGCTTCTCTTCCCTTATTGCAACTTTCCATCCTTTCCGTAACAAGTGCACTCGAGTGCACGCTCGGAAAAATTCCAAAAATTGAAACTAGTTTAAGACGAACCACAATACTTTCCTAGCGGACGCCTCTAATTATCAATTGCCTTCGAAGTAATTTCCTACCTTCTTCTGCCGACCATTAACAACCACCTAACAAACGTGCAGATCCAGCTGGAATGTTTTCGGTCGTCCCGCGTTGCTGGATGTTGTTCAAACTCACGTTGGATGGCGATATTAATGTCCCGCGCTCATTCACGGCGTTTCCTTATGCGGCGCTGTCGTTGCGATGAGAAATGAGAAATGCTCCGACGCGCGATGAGTAATGCGCGGATTAGTATCAAAACTGTTATAATAATGATATAATTAATGTTCGGTCTCTAGCTCGTGCCGTATCGACGGCCAGGCCGCGAGTCGACGATGTCCGACGAAAAATCGCGAGATCAAAGCGCCGCATCGTGCGAATTAATTTCCTTCGGCGCTGCTTTCATATATCGTTCGTGCAGACGACGCGCGTTCTTTCAAGCGTTCGTCAGATGGCGTGCGGGAGTCGGCGACGCGTGCGCGCCATTTTGCGCGGACTGCTCACCATCTGCCGGCGAACCGGCGACGCCGGCCGCGAATGAGAAATCACCGAATCGCACAGAAGCAGTAGCTCTTTGTGTCAATTTGTTTGCGTCTCGTAAGTGACAATGATATATGTCGGCGAGATACTGTTAGAAACTCATGAAAACGGTGTATTCGCATAATAAAGCTCCTTATGACGTCATTACTGTCATTAGTGCGAAGCTGCACTCGAGGCGCAGCCGCAGCTGCTTTCCGCTGGAAAGTCTGGAAACAGCAAATAACGCAATTTATCCGAGAGCTTCGAATGGCGGCCGAAGCGTTGCAGCGCGAGCTTGCGGTGAGCGAAACGGCCGCGCTGAAGAGATAAACATTTAATGCATTTATATAATACTGCGAGCGCGTCCAATGTCAAACGGGATGAATTTCGACGTTTTTCGACGTTAAACACTTTTCACAGGTCTAATGAAGTTATTTATATCGTGCGCATAGCGCGTCGCGCATAAGTTAAGAGCACTTCGTTTGATATCGAATTGATGCAAATGCGAGCGGCATTTTTCCGGAACGAAATTGATTATTCATAACGCGGCGCAATGTGGTGTAAAAATGAGTTTAATGCACGTTTAAAATTCCGTGTGCATTTTTAATCCGTTTTTATTGCGCGTCTTTTCTACGTCGACCACAATATCGTTGGATATAGTCAAGACCTGTAACGCTCGTTCGTAGAACTTTTTGTCGATTTATTGGCATATTCATAGGCGCATTATTTTCGGTCAGCGTGGAATGGGTATATATTGCAGTTTAGAGTATACTATAATAGTCTGTGATAGCATCATTAGGCCAATGTGCTGCTCCGTGATGAAAGTTTAATAACGAAATTAATTTCAAGTCTGTTGCATTGCTTAGGCATGACGAATAAAATGCTTGGAGCTTACAGTTGAGTCTTGAGTAGTTTAAGTAACAACGCCTTCGGTAAAGAGTTGAGCTAATTGCGAGGCAGTGCCGTAATTTAAGTAAGTACGTTCTTTAAGTAACTCCTACTCATTACAAATAGGCCGAGAATTATCTCAAAGCATTAAGTTTTAAATTGAAATATATTTAAAGCGGATTATAATTAAAATGATTAAAATGTGGTTTTTTCTTCTTGCTTTTTTAGCGCGAACATTTTTACTTTATCAAACACTTCAACTTTTAAGCAGGCTTTAATAAACAGTAAACAGTCTTTTTTTGAATACATCGTTATAATAAGTGTTAACATTTAAAAAAGATACAGCGATTTTGAATGAGATATTTGCCGTTCGTCTCATAAATATTGGAAGACGTTTTGTCGTTTACCATAGATTAATCGATTTTTTTCAGATAATTAAATCAATCTGTACCTAAGCATTTTCAAATACACATTACTTTATCGTTTTATTAATATTGAACATTGGGCAGTAATAAATTAGATTTAAATTAAACACTTGTTTTGTCCAGAGTTGCATCAAATTTGAATTCAGCAATGAAGAGAATCTCTAAAATTACTCTTTCAACATTTTCGAACCTAGGCCAGCCGATTTTTGACAAAGCTGCATCAACAAACTGGTCAAACGAAAAATACAATTGATTTCATTAATTACTCATTACTCAAATAATTACCATTTATTTATTTCCTAAAATTTTTCCATCGCTATTTAGAATGACGGAAAATGTGAATAATAATACAATAATATACTACACTGGAATTTTTCATCTCTTTTTATTGTAAAATAACAAAAAAAGATAATAAAACAATCATTACTTACCCATTCTACAGGTATAATTTTAAAAATAAATGTGTGACATGACTTTGTCATGTTTTTTCTATTTTGTAAACTTTGTCAGATGCATTGTAATTTTTATTTAGTATAGTTTCGTTTAAATCAAAGTGCAGAAAAATTGGAAAACCTACAGAAACAGCCATTTATGCAAATAATTTTAAACAAGTGCCGTAAGTAAAATTTTAAATATAAATTCATAACAGAGCCATTCTGACTTACAATGAAAATCGTTTTGTATTCCAGAATTTTTGCCAGAATAATAATTTCAGTATTGATAAAATGAATATTTGATTACCCCCTGTTTAATAATTATGTTGTTTATTTTTTAAACATGATATGTAAAGTTATAAGAATTTAAATCAGAGTTTTATTAAAATTTAACTAGGGATCGCCCCGTCTCCACCATAAAATTTAAAATATTCTGAATATTTTAGATAATAAACACTCAAAGTCATGCTCCAATTATAAAAGCAATTACTTTACAATCATCGTTAAATGTTCACTAAAATAGAATTACTTACCTAATAAATTATTAAAGTCTCTTGTGAAAAAAACTGCATAAAACAGAATACCTGCAAACTATTCTTCTAGTTTTTTCCAACCTATCAATAAGCTAATATTTTAGACGATGCACTCACGTCCTCGTTAATTATGATTATTCATTGTTGTGCTAGCAACGTAAATCTATTTTCTCTTGCCTAGTTTACATCATTAACTATTTATACATATGATTACTAGAGGTGCACATCAGACACCGAACGTCCAACATGATTCAACGCGTCTTAAACATTTTCGATAATATTTTCCAGCATCCAATATTCAATATTTCCACAATACCCACTTTCTTTGGTCGTCCATAAGTTCTCCAACGTTCCACGTATTATTACGCGTACCCGCAAGTCGGCAGTTATGTTTAAGTGGCTCAAGATGTTTGTTTATCGACCACAAGACGCAACCACACGTGATGAAATTTTAACTTATACCATCATCGTCTGACATAATTGTGTGTCATTGGGGAAGTTGTTCGTTTTTATTTTCAGCCGTGAAGCGAGCTGCTTGCGGTTTGGTGCTTAAATCGGTGGCTATTTAGCGTCGATCGACAATCGAATGGTAATGACAGGAGCAAACCTTCATCGCATAAAAAATATAAGTCGGTTTAGAGCGCGATTATCGTTTTCAACAGTACGATATGCAAATTTCATTCGATCAATAAAAATACTGACGAATATTTGATCATTTTCTATCGACAAACGAATTCCTTTTTACGCGGTAATCCCCTGAGCAACGATAAAAGCACGAGTTTAACGAGTGGTTGCGCAGAAGAGAAGAGCTATCAAAACGCATTCAATCGCCCGATGAGCATTCGGGTCGCCTATATAGGTTTTAATGATGGCGCGCGGCCTTGGTCGACCGGCAAGGACGATGCGAGACCGAAATAATCCCGCAACGGCAAACAAACCGAGCGATCCTCATCTCGCGTGTGTTGCGCACCGCGCATTCAGCGACTTCAACGACTTCGACGGAAAAAAACGGATTTATCGCATTTTGCGATATCGCGACGCTTCGGTGCACTGCAAAAAGGTCACTAAGGTGTTTGCAAATTAAATAAAACATCGCACTGCAAATGAACATCCAATTTACAATAACCTCCGGACAACATTATTCAAAGTCATCGCGGCAACTCGAAAGTCTTAGACCCTCGAATGAAGTTCTCAAACGTTTGCAATCATGACTTATTACATTTAACCGCATCGCACGCAAATAATTTAGATTGATTTCGATTTAAGTACACTTTACGCCGTTTCGCCGCGACGTGGCGGTAATGATCTTGTCGTTCTTGGAACCGAATATTTGTCTTGGTTTATTATAACATTATAATCTGGCGAGTGGATTTCCACGCACGGCTCATTCGTCGGACCCATATCAATGTCAGCGCTCTCGTTTCGCCATTATTTGCGTTTGAAAGTTTTACGACGCGTCCATCATTTGCGTCGCGCGCGAAAAAATGATTAATTGCTTCGCGCTTAGCTAGGATCTTCTTCTTCTTTTAGTTTTTATGCTCTCAGACAAACCAAGTTGCTGTATTCTTAATTTTCTACTATTTTTAAAGCGCCATCTAGATTAGAATACTGCTAACTTCGCAACAAAAATGAAAGTTGAAATGATTTATTTACATCAATTAATTAAAAGTATCAAGAATGCAGAACCCAATTACACGCCGGCTGATGAACGAAGGACAAACAAGAATATTTCTGTTGATAAATATCCTACGCCATTACGATTATCGACCGCAATTATAAATATGGACGGGTTAACTCACTAAAAATAAGAAAACGCATTAATCCTTTCCGCTACACACGCGGCAGTTTCTTCTTGTGTTCTTCTCTTGCAAATAAAATCCCAAGCTGCGTGAAAAGGCACGGTCCGGGTGACTTCGCGAGTACAATAATTTAAAATGTTGTTATTATCACAAACCGCGCCAGGTCGCGGAGCTCCAGGACTCTCGCAGACGTATGCTAATGCCCTGCGTCGAGTGTAATTTATTTCAGCGCTAATCGCATGGCTGCCATTTGCGATTTGTCGTGCGACCGGCCCGTTTTATTGCTGGCGCTCGCGGCTACGACTTCCTTCGTTAATCCTTGACATTGCTTAAAACGCGGCCGCGTCATTTCTCATTGCGCATGCGTGACGAGGTTAAGAACTCAACCCGCCAACCCGCCTTATATTGTGCAGCAAACTATAGTCTGTAACAGCGATCAAATCAAATAATTATTTCTATAAATAAGTATATTCTCAAATTGCTACATCCAGAAGGAAATTCTTGTATTTCCGTCGAGCTGTCCTTTTTCAAAGGGCGTCCTGTTTTCCAAGAGACATCTCTATGAATTAATCGAGAAGTAATTGATTCGCGACATTGATTTGTTTCAGGAAACCGGCGCTTATCTTATGAATGTATAAATAATTTATTGTCGCGCTCGGTAGCAGATAATATTGTTGCTGAACCAAATACTGTCGGTATTCCTGTTTATCTACGATGCGCCAGCCCGCGCTAATTTAGATAAAGCACACGTCGATGGCACCAGTTCGTGCGCGCCGCATCGGATTTTATAAATTTTCCAGTAATAAGGAAGTGACGGCGACGTCGACCGACGGACGCTTATATAGAGTGACGTGAATGATGGCGTCATTATCCTCGCGCCAGCGCACGTGCGTACGCAGACATTGTTCCTTCGAAAACAAATCGACGGACGACGAAAAATTCCACGCACATATCCCAACAACTTCTATTCCTGCCACGACCACGACAACAACGCTCATGACTATTAATAACGGGCAATGCAAATATCGGAATTATGCAAAATATCTGCGATGTAGTTTCGCGATTGAAGTTTAATCATTAACGAATTTAAATTCGAATTTATGCGTACGTGTACAAGTCGCCTCGGAGCATGGACATGATTAATGCTTGAGAATAACGAATTTGCAGATGATGATTGCTTTCTGTAACAATGCGCTCGATGTGCCCGACCACACCGAATTTTTCCGCGTCGGACACGCACAATCATGCGGTATTTCTGTGATGATCACCGGCATTAAAGATTGCACGCGCCTGTAAAACGTTGTCGACGGCATTAGCCGCTTTCGACTCGTTCAATTAACTTCGACTATTGATCGACGATTGGAAATCTTCGTTTACTGTTATGCCGCGAATCCTTTCTCCACGTTGGCGTGGCTTGCACCGATTCGTTCTGATATATCATTTGTTGGCTTAAACATCGTTACTTGTAAAACTGTAATTTTCCAATTGCGCACTGAAGCACAATGTCGACCATGTTCGAAGCGAATACAAGATATAAGATGGGAAAAAATCAGATACCGTGGCGCTGTGACAAACGGTAATAATACATTGACATACCTTAATATTTGCCGTGCTATTATTGATTTGTTTGTGCATCATTTCTGCGTCACAATGGCGTAATTGTCATTAATACGTCTTCTTGTTTGTCTTTTTGTGTGTCTCTTGGCCGAGGCGGTACTTCTAGGCATTATTCCACCGCACGTTGCGACGCGTTGTTTATTTGAATGGACAGTAAAGCAACGCAGACACGCATAAATCAATGCATCATTAAACGTCAAATAAAATTCCGGAATTGTAGTATGTTTTGGATGTTCCTTTTGTAAATATGTAGACATCTTTTAAGAGTCGTAATTTTGGATAGAATTTTTGGTAATATTTGCAAAGGTTCTGCTTCGTTTGAGAAATGGTAGATGGAGGAGGTAAAAGTTGAGTCTGAAAAGGTTGGACATTGAAAATGGAAAGATCTTGAAAACACAAATGCAATAAATGGAATAAGGAAATGATTTTATAAGTGTGCCAAGTTATACACTAGTATGTTGTAGTAGTTCTATATTAGTATTTCTTATAAAGTTATAGTTAATAAGCTTTTAGACTCACAGGTTAACACACATATAAACCTATTTAAAAACATACGTGTTTACTTTTTATGTAATTCGGTTTTGTCTAGTTAAACATTTTAATTAATAAATAAAAAGAATTACTTGCTTGATTTTCTGTTACCGTCCGACTAGTTTGTTGATGCTTCTGTGCTAGAAATTGGTTGATCTGAACTCGAAAGAGTTGAAGAAATAATTCTAGTGGTCTTTTCTGTGAGGTCTTTTTATGAACAAGTGAATTTGTTTTTACAACTTTATCGATTACGTTTGTTTACTTACTACTACCCGTTACCTACTAACCCGTTCAGAACAATAATCTGGGCTGTTGCCATTTGAGAACAGAAAGTTTTTGAAGCTGTAGGTGAGAATTTAGTATCTTTTTATTGTTAGCAAACTTGATTCGACTCGTCAACTAGTTCTTTGTTAAAAATGTTCAGTAATATTAATAATAATTTGTAAGAAGATTTTGATATTTACAGAATAATCCAGATAGCAATGGAGAAAAAAGACTAAAATGAAAAAAGATCTTTGCAGAGCCTAGTTGCATCTTAATAAATAACAAAATAAAGATTTCTCTTCACACTGTACATGCTAGTCAAAGAACGAAGATTAAACAAGAAAATAGCGATTATTGATCCTAATTATAAATGTAGATGAGTTAGCTATAAAAATAAATTAATTCATTCGTCTACCCGCATTCGTTTTTTTTTCTCACAAAAAATCTTGTGTCAAGTATCTTGTTTTAATCGACAAGAAATTATATCTTTTTGAATTCATTGCAATTTTAAATGATTTGATTACTTTGACAATAAAGACACTAAATCTAGTCAATGCTATGGTTTCTTACCTAAAATAGTTTAAAATTAATGCGGTATGAAATAAATACGGCACAAAGCCATAAGCACTAAAGCAAAAGCCGTTGTGAGATGCAAAGATATATATAAAGTATGTGAGATTTGCAGAAGGGATATCACAAGATGCAGGTAAAGACAAAATAAATGATACAACTTTTCTTAAAAACAGTTGTGTAAAGAAATTAAGAAAAATATATATAATGCATGAAATGTCACACTTGAACACATATTCATTGTTAGTGTATAGGAGTTAGTACTGCAATTAAAAAGATATTTTGAAGCAACAGTTAATGAGTTTTTTTATTCATTGACATTTTTTCTTACTTTTTGTAGAGAATGGCTTAAAATGGGTCCAAGTTATGCTATCTTTCCCCAGTAGTTAGCGAATACTATTTTAGCCTGCACTCGAATAAATTTCCCGCCGCAATAATTCTGTTACATAGTTTATCAATAATAAATCAAAAATCTGCGTGCATAAATCAATTATATAGCATCATCATCATATCATCATAAACGTCGTCCCAAAACATAAACTCCTCCCGATTGACATTGTATCTTCATTAACGGTGAAAAAACATCGAAAAAACTAGTCGACGCCGGCGTGCTCGGCGCCGAAGCGTTCTCGTAGATAGCACGACTTGGCAGCTTTGTGCAACCAGCCGGAATTACCCGTGCTTCTTTTCAAACAAAGAAATTCTTACGCTTCGTCCGCCCGGCTCTCGGTTTGACGCGCACGCGGGCAACGTACATGTGTTGCGCTGGCGCGAGATCGAGTGCGCTCATAAAATGTCCCACTCGCGATCTTGATACGGAGGTGGCGCGCTCACTGAAGATGTTCGCCAACATGCCATTGTCGGATGCTCGCCGAAGCTGGCCAAACCCGGCCGAGCAGCGCCAAAGCTCGCCGACGCTCAATAAAGCTCATCGTCGTGCGCATGCGCACGTGCGCAGATCATCTTGCCTTGAAATTTCATGTTTATTTGTGTGTAAAATTTAGCGTTAAATTCGACTCTCTTTGCTGCATTTAGGACGTGCTCATAATAACCAAGTTGTGTGCGGCTGGAATTTGTGTGTTGAATAATCGTTTGGCGTTGGGAGACAATGGCCGCCATCACAAAACAAATGTGTCACGTACGAAATTATTCTGCATTATGCTCAACAATAAATAATAAGCAAGGCGCACGAGTGCGTATATGCAATTTGGAAGCATAATGAAACTGGAATTTCGTCAGATTGTCATGTCAGTTATATTCTTTTGTTTGCACGCCCACGGGCGTATAATCAGCGTCGCCTGCGCGTAAACATCGACTTACGACATTTTATTCAAAAAGTAATGCGTCAACGTGCGGATTTCAACCATTCCACAATCGCCGACTCCGCGTCTATTTATGCAAGTCTCGCGTTAAACCAAAATGTCATTGGAGTCACCTTGTCGACGTGAACTTTGCAAAATCGCCGCTGGTCGCAGCGCCCACCAGCGCTGCCAAATACGTAAACCGACTGAGGCCGAAATCCTGTTTTGTTTTCGGCGCACGTGGGCCGAACATACTTTTACTTTCTTCGTTATTAACCCAAAAGATCGCCTCGCACGACTGGGGTTTCAGTGAATAAAATGAGTCAGTGGGTGAGCTGAACTTAAGTGCTCGCGGATTTTTACAAACATTTAATATGGATGGTTTTTAGAGAAACAAGGAAAGACGCGGAATGATCACCGAGACAATAGGCTTGCGTTAGAAGCAACGTGTTTCGATCAGTGCGCGGTTGTTCTTTTCATCAGCGGAATTACGCGCGCGCATTGTTCGCATTATTGTCCACGCGCATAAATGCTTTATGGCGCTGCGAGACAATGGGCGACATGTTCTAAACAACGAAATGCTAAGGACATGAGAAAAATGTGTAGATATCTCGGAAAACACTCGTCGCAGTCAATAAATATCCAAGGACCAGGCGTACATGGCCTTATGTAACCATAAATTATCAATTGAAATGAAGAACTTGACCTAATCTAACTTGAAAATAAGTGTATGGGAAGTTTGGATAAAAAATTGTTATCTAATTCTTTTATAATTTTAAATTTTTTAATTTCTGTGATGATTAATTGAATTATTAAAAGAAGTAAACCTTAGTTTTTAATAATATTGTATTATGCTATTTTGATATGATATTAGTGTTGTTGTTTTATTCAAACTATCCATTGGTGTCGCCACGATATACATCAAATTTGAACAAGTGTATGTGAATATCATTAACAAGTATTTTCTTCTCAATCTTTATTTGTTACTATTCGTAACCTTAAAGACAAAGAAATATCTCCAAATTTGGCTCCTAACGTTTTCAAAAATAAACCAGCCAATTTCTGGCAAAGGAGCATCGAAAGACTGGTTGAATAGAAAAAATATATATAATATATATAACCCAATAATGTCCGTATTTTCCCAAAAAAATTGACAATAAAACGTTAATTATTTACTGCTTCGCCCAATATTTAAAGATGCAAAATATCTTTTACGTGTTACGTTACGTGCTACGTTACGTCATCGCTCAATTATAAGATTTTTCTGTAAAAAATAAGAATGTTAACCATTTTCACAAAATTGTGATAAGAATTGGCAAAAAATTGAGAGAAAAATTGATGTAATTGCGATGACATTTGCATAGCATTTTCTTTATTTTTATTAAATTGATTTGTAATCTCGTGATGTTTTCAACATAATTGGGCCGGAATTTACATTAAAGTCCTGGAAATTTTTTGAATACTTTGATAGCAATGTTTGTTTTTCAAATAGGGCCGTTTTAGAAACTTTTAAAAATCCAAAATTCCTCGTTCTTCTCAGATTCTTTAACTAACATTCATTAACTAACAGTGTAGTGACTAACTGTAATTAACAAATTCACTTAGTGAAACAACAACTATAATTTTAAAAGTCATCTTTAAACATAGCTAACAAATATTTTAATCTGGCATCAACCCGAGTATTACAATTTTAGACAAATAATATATAAACAAAACCTAATAAAATAACATTAAATAATCAATAATTTTTAATATAAACTTTGCTTTGCTTTGCTGGTTTGACATTGCCACTCGATACAGTTTCTAGGTAATCTCAAATTATATTAATATTGTTGATAATAAACAAATATTCTACACAGTAGTTGAAATCTAAACAAATATTTTTAAAATCTAAACCGAAACAAGTAACGGTGGTAAAATAATATTAAAATTTAAACCAGTTCACTTATATATCTATTGTAAGTCGATCTACTTATTTCATCAAAGCCTATTTGGTCTTTATCAAATTTTTAAGCTCAAGTGGCACAAAATAGTTTATGGCAATACACCTTTAATGCAACGTATACTTTCGCAGAATGTTTTGCCCTATTCGCTTTACCTGATTCTTCCCTACTGCAGCCGAACAGAAGATGTAGAAATGCAAAGGATGTTGGATACACGTAATCCAAAGAAGAAACGACGCCTTTTACTTTTTCTCGCGAATAATTGAGGTGACACGAGGTGAATGCAAGTTGTGACTTGTGAGGGTTGAGCAGTGGGCGCCGGGACGAGGTGTAGGTGAGCCTGGAAATGCCACAAAGCCGAGATAAAATATCGGCGCGGATTCGTTGCGTTGCGCGGAATGATACGCAACGAGCGAAACACAATGCGTAATTTATGGCGCGCGCAAACGGCCGACACCGCACCGAAGGCATGCGAAGACGCGCGGCGGAACGAAACACTCGGACGCCTATCTCTAATAATAGATTTGATCTAATGATTAATATGCATGCAACACACATCTTCCATTTCGTTCGGTGTGCCTACGACGACGCGCGAATTTCACAACGGCGACCGCCGAGTCGAAACTAGCGCCATCTGTCCGATAAGTCACACTAATCGTTTGCGGCCAATCGAATTCGTTCTAATTAGGCGAACGCGCGCGACGCGTGACTCATTGTCGCTCGTGCTGAATGTCGACGACGCGTATAGAAAGTCTTCGTTTCTATTTCTGCTGTCTCCATGCTCGAATCTCGCGTGTGGGCATGCGATTTCGCGACACTGCCGGAACCATCGCGTTTACGACCAGGAGCGCAAACGTCGCGTGGCCGTCAAGATGGCCACCATGACGGAGGATTCGCGAAAACCGCGTCGCCTCGCGCTACCGAATTGCGAACAAAACAATCAACGTGCACACATCCGCACGCCAAGGACGTCTCTTTTGTCTTCGCATTAGCGGCGGACGTTGCACGCGCGCAAATAAATCGCGAATCGCATGCAGATCTGTAGGAACAAAGGCGGTGCAGATTAATCGTAAAACGGCGACTCGATTGCGATGCGGTCGTTTTGCGATTCGAAAATGGCGCGGCCGGAAGGTCGCTAATAAACCCCACACACGGACTTTAATCAAACCATCTGGACTGCGCTCCCGAATCCTGGCAGTTATTTATTGGTAACTAAAAATTTCATCGTCGTCAATTAGATCTTACAGAGCCAATAGCATGGAGCACATCCTGTTGCACGACGGAGTAATGACTCAATTAAAGCGCACTCTTCGACGTCGGAGCGTCTCATCTGGGGCGATAATGCGCTCGGATGTGAATCGAATCGAAGCGCTCCGAAAGTCGAAATCATTTTCGAACTTTCTCATAATCTCGTCGCTCGCATCGCGGACGCCGCGGTGCGTTAAATAAACGCGTGTGAATGCTGCTGGCAAATACTACTGCCGTTGGAGCCGGTAGTCATTTCGAGTTACGAATGCGTCGGGTTGTAACTGGTGCATATTCAGATGCGTCGATGCGCGCAGCGGGTCCCGATTGATATACAGCGTCGTTGGAAGGCCATAAAAGGTCGAAATAGGTAGAAAAATTTATATGCGTTTTAATGAAGTCGTTACGACGCGCGACTCTTAGCGGCGAGCGAAATTGGTATGTTCGTCAAAAGTTACGAGGCGCCAGTTACGAACATTGATTATCTTCGATTATTCTCCACAGCTCGGAAAGAAAGCAAATAGCTTGGAAGTAACGCCATCTAAATGTTAATTACTAGTGATTGTTGATTATTAAATGCATTACTAGTTTGAAATCATATCGCATATCTTCGTTCATACACTTTTGACGGCACGTTTGAAGGTCACGTGTGACGCATCTTAATCTAATATTTATCACTGTCATCAATTGAGGATTTAAAAAAATTTTAAATTGGCGAATTTTATCTTTAGTTTTTGTAGTTGCGTGGGTTACAAACCATAATTATCTTTGATTATTCCATCGCTAGGAAATAAGACGAATAGCGGAGTTAGAAGTAACGAGATATGAGTACCGTGATTATCTAGTAGAGCTATATTCTACTTAACTGCGTTATAAAATGTGATAAAATGTTTAATCAATAACTGCCTTACTTGTTTGACATTTATGTTCGTACAGATTCGACGCCACGATCCTAAAGATCAAAGTAGAATGATGCATCTCAATTATTTACCACGCTCTATTGAGTTGAGAATAGGAAAATTCGAATTCTGCAAATTTCAACAAAAAGTTTTTTCTCAGATATGAAGCGATGGTTACAACCATTGATTATCTTCGATAATGCTCAACCGCTTGGAAATTAGGTGAATAGCGTGGAAGTAATGCCATCTAGATCAGGGAACCGTGAGATCCCATTGGGTGAAGCTGTGAGTAATAAAATATAACCGAATTGTGAGTTAATAAATGCATTACTAGTTCGCAATTCATTCTTTGTTCATACACTTTTTGTCACGTTCGAAGGTCTATCTGATTTATTATTTATCACTGATCTTAATTAGAAATATAAACAAAATTTATAGATTTCTATTTTTAGTGTTTGCTGCTTATGTTATCTTCAATTATTTCATCGCTCGGAAGTAGGGCAAATAGCGGAGTTAAAAGTAACGCCATCTAGATGCAAGTACCGTGATCATCTGGTAGCGGTGTTCAAATGCGTTATGAAATATGATATAATGCTTAATCAATAACTGCTTTACTTGTTCGAAATTTATGTACATACACATTCGACGTCACGTTTGAACGTCAATATCCTAAAGATCCGAGTAGAATGATGCATCTTAGGCCATTATTTACCATTCTCGTCGATTGAGGATGGGAAAATCGAATGTTGCAAATTTCAACTAAAAGTTATGTCCTAGATACGAGGCGCAAGTTACAACCATTGATTATCTTAGATTATTCCATCGCTCGGATATAATAGCTTGGACATAACGCCATCTAGATATCTTTATTGTCTCTCTAGAATTAATTGCTAATTGTTAAAATAAAATAAAGAGCATTTTATAGCGTTATAGCGTTTGCTTTATTTTTTGTCATGCCAAATAAAATAGTGTAAATTTAGAACAAAAAACAAGTGTATTGAATGGAGTAATAGGTAAACAGCGTTTTTTTAAATTAAAAATGTGACTGTTTTTATTAAATATAACAACACCTTATTTGCCAGAAATCGACTAGTCTATATTTGATGAAGTTGAGTTGCCAACTTCCGAGATCATTTTTGTTGTTGAATGTTACAAATGTTAACAAATTAAGACGACAAGAATGTTTATAGTGTTCTTTGAATGGCATAGTACACTTGTTCAAATTGCATGTCATTTGTAATGATATAGGCGTAAATGCTCATAATTTATTACTTAATACAATAGTTAACAATCTTATTGAAATGTATGTACATGTACATTAAACGTTACGTTTGAATGTCACAACCTCCGAAAACCGAGTAGAATTGGGCACATAAATCAGCATTACCGTTACTCAAGTTTAGGTTGCGATTTCCATTGCTCGAAACTAAGCTGAATACCTCAAAAGTAACGCCATCTAGTGGGAGGAGCGTGATTATCTGCCATGGAGGTGCTAAACATAATGAAATATTACAAAATGTTTCATGAATAAATGCCTTTGTCACATCGTCGAGAAATGTTAATTTGGTTGCGGGCGCCCGCGAGCGCTGCGCAGAACCGATGAGTGATTAGGAATCCGCGTGCGCTCGACAATTGTAATTAAATTGAATGCCCCGACAATTGTAGGTTTTGCCCGACGCGCCACGTTGCGCCACAATCGCGCGCTGAAAATCACTCCTAATCTCTGCGCGCACGAATGGTAAATGATGCCCAAAGGTGCAGTTCGCTAATTCTCGTTATAATTGCGGCGGCGTTCATCCTTGCGCATCGCGTCGAAATCTAATGGATAAGACAGGACTTGCGTGCCGCATACAGGGTTTTAAATAACTCTGCATTTTAATCGGGATTTCATTAGCGCGGAATGCCACGCGTCCGTGCGACGGAAACACGCCGACGCCGGCGTGTCAGACGTCGTCGCTTTGGCACTTTATCATTGCGATTTAATGGCGCGCAGTTATCGGCAGGATTTGGCGTCGACGCGCTGTCAAGCGCTCTCTGTATGCACAGGCTCCTGCGATCGCATCGCGAGACGAACGGAGACGCAAGAAATGACAGAACGAAAATGGAAGTTTAAGTGAACAATCATCGCGCGCCGGTGATAATGACGACGTTGCTGCGGCGTGGGTGCGTGCGTCGGTAATGAACCGGAAAAGAGCAGCGAGAATCGCTCTTGACGTCTGGCATCTCGGAGCAAGTCGGAGAATCTAACCTGGCATAACCTCAACGGTGCAAAAAACGAGTGTCCACCATCACGAAGTGCGAATGGTCCGTCGATGGCCGTTTGAGCGTGACGATAAAACGTAGGTGTTATGATTACATAAATTACGATATTAATATCGGCTGGAAGACGAGATTATACGACTTCCTGGTCAATGGGCGCGCGCGCATTCCGCGCAACGCGCGCGCCTCATCGCTCTTGATTGGCAAAAAGAACATCGCGAATCGGACTCCGTTTCCAATCGTTAAATAAAGTGGAAAACTAACTCGGCTGCGCGCGGTCGAAAATAAAACGGCGGCGAACGCGCGCGCGCGTTTGATTAAAAACCAGAATTTCCACGGCGGCTGATTTCGAGATTGAGTTACTCGAGTGATTACGTCGATATAAATTAGAGCGGATTAAAGCACGCGCGCGGGAAAATCACTTTCCAGCGGTTGCGTCTGGAAATGGTCGATTTCCAGTCCGTCATTCGTCGACATTCCATGCGTAAATTTGAATAATCGCTGATTTCGACGTTGCGTCGATTGAGAGGCAGATAGTAAACAAACAATACGCAGGAGAATACGGCGGAGATGCCGAGCGTGTGTGTAATTAATCAACGTGAAGAGCAGATTCGAAATCGATCCATCTCGGCGGCGATTTTTCGCGCGCTCGACGCAGCGCAATTGCTGCGAGATGATCCGCAGTCGCTTTCAAATATTAGATTATCGAGCGGTTTTCGATGAGTCTGCAACGCCGTGGGTGCGAACGTTCGCGGAAAAACGAGCGCGACGACGGCGCGCGAGCGTTACGCGCGAAGAGCGCCGGACTCGCGGATGAAACACAAACAAAACGCTAGCAATAATAACGATAGAGGCGCAAAAAGAACGCGACGAGTGCGTAAGACAAGAGAGAAGTTCAGTGCGCTCCAAGGACATTCAAGGACGCTGGCGCGCCGGCGAATGTTCCGCGAACGTTGGACGATCGGCGCGACGCTCTTGCTTCTTCGGTCTTCGGCTTAGCACGTCACTACGGCGGTTTTCATCTAGATTTATTAACGTGCGAGCGCGTTATGTTAGCGGAATTATAAGTTATTGTGACATTGTTTGAGAATCGCTGCAGCCGAGAGTTTCAAAAATTTGTAACTACACGAGCTTTCTGAACAGAGGTTCTGTGTTGTTTTACCACGAGGAGTTTCTTGTTAGGCTAATAACATGGCCAATAACAGGTTTCATAACGTTTAATAAATAACATAATCACCGATTGCTAGTTGAAGTCTTGCAGAAATAAAGG
This sequence comes from Ecitophya simulans, assembly GCA_027574965.2. Taxonomy (NCBI): domain Eukaryota; kingdom Metazoa; phylum Arthropoda; class Insecta; order Coleoptera; family Staphylinidae; genus Ecitophya; species Ecitophya simulans. Next base: position 18,632 of record JAODGE020009857.1, read on the forward strand.
TTCGTACACATTTGACATCACGTTGGGATGTAACTATTCTAAGAGAATTATATAACATACTTTGTAACCCGACACTATGTTGATATTGGATTGAATATTACATTAGCATTTTGATGCGCAGATTTTTTGTTATTATGTTATAAGTACAGATGAAAAAAAATGTAGTAGAGTAGCAAAAATTGATCTATTATTGTTCATAATTTTTTGCGATTTTAAATAGAGATAAATAAATTCAGCAAGTAAATAATTGAATTGAATGGAGTCATAAGTAAGGAGCATTATTTCTCTTATTAAAAATTTGATTTTACTTCATCAAATATAACAACATTTTGGCGGAAATTGAAGAATCAACTTTAAAGATATTTTTCAATGTTAAAAGTTACGAATGTTAACAAATAAAGATAACAGTGTTGTATAAATGAAATTAAAAATAATAGCAGACTTATTTCAATTTTTCACAAATTATAGCGATTTGGTTAGAAACGCTTATTACTTATTACATAGTCAATAGCTGAAAATTTTATATATAACGAGTGTAAACGACCAAACAGTATTTCTCTGGCTGACAATGCATTTTTGAAAATAGAACATCTTATATTTGGAGTTATCAACTTATATTATTTGAGAAGACTGTTAGTTAACTTTACTCGGCAGAAACAATGAGTTAATA
>JAODGE020009864.1:0-13138 GCA_027574965.2 Ecitophya simulans
GACATCCTCATTTCTAATCAATACTCTTTGCCTTTCACTTTCCTCCTAAAACACAAAACAGTGACTAGCATAATCACAACCACAAATTGTGAGAACAAACTCCAAACCGCAAACCATAGCAATCCATTTTGTGCCTTTGCTAAAGCGCCATCTATTGGAAACCTACACAAACAGCAACTTTCCCTGATGTGCTAAATTGGCAGAATTTTTAGTCGTGACGTTTGATTGTATTTAAAACAGTTTGATACTGATTGTTTTTAAATTTTCACCTTAAAGTTAAAGATAAAATTTTAAAACGTAAATCTGTAAAGTACGAACAAAACTTAATCCTAGCGCCATCTATGTGTATTGACCACAAGTTTTCATGCGCACTGTCAAGTAAAATGTACATTTTAAGCATAAAAATTTACTCAAATTTGGATTACGAATTGAAAGTCACAAACCATAATAATTTAATAAGTACACAGAAAACTTCTACAGTTGTCAGAATTTCTAATCGATTTTTGTTCCTTACGTTTGATAAAAATCAAAATTGAATTTTCCTACATGTACTTACAAAGAAAACAAGACAAAAATTAAACAACTTTTTATTTCCCAAACATATAAGTTAAATATCAGCGCTATCTAAGGCGCCATCTCTAGAGATTAATCTAACAGCATGCACATACCGAAACTTTTCCGGCGACGGCGAAAACTTGTAACCTACTTTGTTGTTTGTTATTTGTAGAAATCTCGATGTCAATCGAAGAGACGTGCCGGAAGAGCTACGAGAGCCTCCGGCAGCAGGTCCTCCTCAACACGATATCTAACCTCAAACGCAGCCTAGAAGACCAATCGGCGTCCCTGAAGCAGGTCTACCAAAGTTCGCAGAACTTGCACACCTAGATTTTCGGCCTACCAGATTGATCGATTAACGATGGCAATAACAGACGGCAGTCCTCCAAGGGAAAACCTTCACCTGCACACCTGCAAAAATAACAGGAACACGAAGTTGAAGCAGAAAAAACAACACGTACGCCTCTTTCCTAGTCACACCTAGACTCGTGCTAGGCATTACCGAATAAATCACCAAATTCTATCGTGACTAACTAACCTAACTTTATGCTAAGCAACTAGTTGAATTTTTAACGGTCTAGGCAACCCATTTAGCCCGACGATCAGTATGTAGCACACCACTAGCTCCCGACTACTATTCGATAAACTAATGAGCGCATATAAGGCGAAGGCACGTAGCAGCGATTAGAGAAACTCCTTGTATAATTGTAATCGACGCAACTACAACCCTAATCCCCTTTAGCGACTACCTAACCTCCTTTTTGGTAAGACGTTTGTAGCGGACGTAGTTTTTGATAAACCTAGACGGTTTCGTATGATTGTTATCGACGCACACGTAATTCCTAGACTAGACGAATTGTTGAATAATTTTTAATGTTTTGGTTAATTCTAGCCCAAATAATTGACCTAGAAGTTGGTGATGTGCGATTATTATGAGTTTCTTGCGTTTTGCGAGTGCGTAGAAGGTGTGAGACCGGACGCGCAGGGCGGATAATAATTCGCTTCGATTTTCAGATGGATCACACCCCCGTTCCAAGAATGCCGGCACCCCTGTATAACACCCCCCACAAGCCTAACTCTTCCACAAACGTAACACCACGGTTTTGGCTAACCGGAAGCGGAGAGCTCAAACTATTTTTATACTGACGGTCGACTTTGAGGTTAAAATTTTACCAATTTACAGGACTTGCAGGAATCTGCAAATATTTTGTTCGAATCACTCGTTTTGTATCAAAACATGTTTCCGAATTGCGTTTCTGTGTCTCAATAGTTTGAGAAGGTTGAATATTACAATTGCGTGGATAATTATAGATTTGAGATTTTGACCTCAAAGTTTTACCCCAAACACGTACGGAAACCAACACGAAGGAATACGCCAGAGAAAAGTTGTAAACACTGGAACTAACTAAATTGGCTGTAACAATTCCAACTGAATAACTTAAACTTTGATTATATTTGTGTAAATAGTATGTATACATGTTGTAAACATGTTTAATATTGTTATGATTGTTTCATACAAAAAGATAATAACAAAACACTGCCTCATTAATTTACCCCTTGGAGAACTTACCAATCATATAAGTCTGTAAATTACCAAGACGTGTCTTCCTAGCGCCATCTATACTTGTAGACTAAAAGTTCCTACATGTTTTATAGTTTCTAGGAGTTGTCACTTTAATATGAAATTCTTTTTAACATTCAGTTTTGTTGTAAAAATTCTAAAAAACAGTACAACATTGTAGGAATGAGTAGAGAATTCTAATTGTTTCTGGTGTCGAGTTGTAAAAAATCTAGAAGTTTTGGATTTGAACCACAGCGCCATCTGTGTGCGTTGTTCACAAACTTCCATAGTTTCCTTCCACCAGTTCCCAGAAGTGAAGTGCTCCGCTTGCAAAAGATATTTTCAAATAATATATTTGTTTTATCAAACACGTTTACATTACAGATACTTGGTATGATTACGTCGAACGGTACCGAAACAGCCGGGGCGCATAGTCACCAGCATTGCCAGTCTTCGTAATTTCAATAATTTTTACAATTTCAATCTCGCCACGTCGCAGCCAACAGAAACGAACCCAACAAACGAAAACGTCGTATTGCACAAGATAACAAAGAGAAAAAAAAACGAACGCCTAATCACATCGAAATCGACTTAAACTATTCGCCGAACAACGGGCGCGTGAACTCGGTTGAAATCGGCTTTGTCTCCCCAACAATTTTGAAGGTCACTTTCTGAAAGGTCGCGCTCGAAAATCATAGGTGCGCCAAGCTCCGCCCCGCTCGCTCTCACATCGCGCCGCAGACATCGTCCATTATTATTAAAGTACAAAAAAATATTCTCTCCTCTGTCGCGCGACATGCTCCGCCGTCGGACGCCCGCTATCGGACGTGTCGTGTGTGAAAAATACTCTCGTTCGCACGTCTCTGCCGTCGGGACGAAAATATACAGTGCTCTCTCGTCGCCGCCATCTTGTTTCTCGCGCGTCGCCCGTCTCGCCGTTCTAACTGGGCGGGAAGGTGGGGACGACGAGCGACATGTGACCGTTGCCGAAGGAGTGATCGAAGTACATGCCGAGCTTGTGCACGTTGGCGGCCATGTGGTCAGGTACCGAGGACACCTCGAGGGTATGACTGGCGATTGCAGGTACGTGTTGGTGCGTGTCGACGCTCGAGTGCGCTCGGCGCGCGTGCAAGATCCGCTGATACTTGTGGTCGAACCACAGGTTGCAGTGTTCGCAGTGCGCGCGCGTCGGTCGCGAATGCTGATAGAGGTTATGCAATATGAGCGCGTGTCGCTGGCGAAATTTCCTAACCTTTGGGCATTTGATGCAGTACAGCGACGTCTTGGCGTCACGCCTCCCGACGGCGCGGCGTCGTCCGCCGAAATGCGGGTGCACCTCGACGGCGGAATGCACGGTCATGTGTCGAATGACATCCGCCTGCGTCGCGAACGTCGCGTCGCAGCACTCGAACCTGCAGCGATAGTTGTCGCCCGCCGGATTCCTGTTCTCCTTGCCCGCGCGCGCCTGCTTCGGTCGCTGCTGGTCGGATGTGTGCGTGCTTGAAATCGCGGGAGATGCGGCGCCGACGTGCGTCCAGCGGTGCGTGGCCAAGGACGCGTCGTCCTCGAACTCGCACCCGCACGCCGGGCAGACGAAGAGCGGCAGCTCCGGCTCGTCCTCGGCCGCGCCGACATCTCCCGCTTCAAGAAAATCCGACTGCACGCGATGGCTCAGCCGCGACATGTCCTCGGCGCCGCAGCTGCTGTCGCACTCCGGCTCGGACCCGTCGGACGCTTCCAGGTAGTTGAACAGGCGCGCGGCGCCGTGCTGTTTGGGGATGTGCGGCTTCCACGGCTTGACGTCCGGCGGCGGCCCGTGCAGCAGCCGCTGCACGGCGGCGATCTCCTGCGACTTGAGCGCCGGCGACGGCCTACAACGGAAACCAACTTTACCGAAACGACACATGACGGCGGCGCGGCAACCCCCACTTACCCAAAGCCGCCGCTGGTGACCGTGCTGTTCGCGAAGCTGGTGTTCCGCAGCACGTTGTTCGCCGCCGACGACGTCTGCGCGCGCCGCTGCTCCATCGGACTGCAACACAAGCACACAACCTCAACGCTCCCGCCTCAAGGCCACCGCGCGAAGGACAACTCACTGGTGCTCCGCCTGATGCGCGCTCAGCTGCTGCTGGTCGTCCGCCATGAAGGTGCACTTGCCGCAGGCGCGCTTGTTGTGCACCTTCAGGACGTGCGTGGCCAGCCGCTCGGAGCGCGCCGCTTTGTAGTCGCACAGCCCGCACACGAACGGCTTGAGGTGCGTGTTCATGTGTCGCTTCAAGCACCAGTTGTCGACGCCCGACCACGAGCAGTAGCAGCAGGAGAAGCGCTTCTCCCCCTTCTTCTTCGACGTCCCGGCTTTCGAGCCGCTCTTGCCCTTCGACTGCGCCGACTCCGGCGCCCTGTTCATATTCGCGAGATTCCTGTTGATGCTGTTGAAGCTGTTCGGTATCGAAATGGGGTTGGAAACGGCCGCCGGCGCGTGGTGGTCGTGCTCCGCGTTGCTGGAATTGTACTTCTGATAGTACGACATGCCCGAGGCGTTCTTCGGCGGATGCCTTCGTATCCGGTTGAGGTCGTAGACGTGCTCGCGATGCATGCGCAGGAAATGCTTCTTCACGTGGTCGGCCCGATTGAACTGCTTCTGGCAGACGTAGCACTGGAAGGGCTTCTCCTCCCGGTGGATGTTCTCGTGGCGCGTGAACAGGTCGCGTCTGTCGGTGGCGTAGGGGCAGTAGCTGCAGGTGTAGCGCTTGCCGGCGACGGTCGAGGCCGCGTCCGGCGGCGTCGCCACCGGCGGTTGTCGGCCGCCGTGCGCGTTCGGGTGCGGCGCGTTGCTGGCGGCCGCGAACTCCTCCACCGGCGCGCCGCCGGCGTTCTTGTGGCAGGTGCTCTCCAGTCGCGTCTTCAGCCGCTGCAGGTACCTGGTGACCTCCTGCAGCACGGGATTGTTCTTCAGCAGCGCGTCCGTCGTCTCCTCGGTGTCGATGTTGTGCTGCCGCGTGAGGTGCATGCGCACGCATCGCGCCCACGCGCTCTCGTAGGGGCACTGCGGGCACTGGAACACTCGCAGGTTGGAGTGCGTGCCCAGCCAGTGTTCGGCGACGCGCGGCAGATAACCGACGCAATCGCATTCGGCGCACCGGAAGAGCTTCTGCGCCGGATTGTAGCTCGCTATCTTCGACTGCGTCCACGGTATGTGGTCCTCGCTGATGATCCACTTGTCCTCGTAATTGGGATTCGGCTTGTGCTGCTGGAAGGGCGACGGGAAGCCGTTCTGCATGAGCGCCGCCAGCCCGAACGCGGTGAGGTGCTCCTCGGGCTTGAGCATCGGCGTGTCGATGTCGTAGTCGATCGGCGTGAGCCCCCTGTCCGACGCCGAGGCGTGTGCGCGCTCGCCGGCGCCCAGCTCGGGCAGCCCATCCTCGCCGTAGAGCTTGCGGGTTATCTCCTTGAACATGTCCTCATAGCTGTCGATAGCGTTGCCTGTCATCGGCATTGCCACTTCCATCCTCGGAGCGCACGCGCGATCAGAAGCCACTTCGTATTATCTGCCGAACACGGAGAACGCATTTTGATTAAGATGCACGTCGATGTTGCGTGTCTGGGATCGATCGCGTTTGTGTTTTAGGTTAGCATAGGGTTGTCGAAAATATATCGATTTTTGTTCGATATATCGATATATCGATAGTTAATTTGGACTGTCGAAACGGTATAGAAGTCGATATTTTTTAACCAAATTCTAATATATATAATATGGAACAGGGTTGTAAATATCATACTGGGACACAAATAATCTTTTCTTGACAATTTCATATGCTATCTACAATCGAGCGCGATATATCGACATATCGATATTTTTTAAAATAAATTATATATCGATAACGATATTTCCAAAATATATCGCTTCAATATATATAAATCGATACATTTTTAGATTTTCGACATCCTTAGGTTAGCATCGATGTGTCTGTGTATCGATGTGCACAGCGAAAATGGTTGGAGCGGCAGGAAAGCGAAGAAGCAGCGCAGCTAATCCAGCAACCTAGCAGGATTACGTGCGCGCTTCAAGGAGTGAAAACTAGGTGGCGTGCAGTGCTGCGCATTGCATAATAAGAATATTTCACAGTTTCACAACATTTCCTGATATCGCATCGCATTGAAATTGCATTACGAGACATTGACGTGCGTCGCGCAGTTTCGTCCTCGACGCGGCGAACGCAAAGCAGGCCGTGCGTATAAAACCTCGCTACGGATTTGCGATTCTACGTCGCACAAACCGGCGGTACTCACCATTTTCCGGGTTTCGCCAGGACGCCGAACACGCCGTCGAAGCTCGCCGTGGACGCGGCACTAGGAAGCGGACGCGCACGACGGCATTTTCGAATAGTGCCACCTGCAGCCCCAGCCGAGCGTTTGAGATATCTGACCCACCCTATGCGGCGCAGCACCCGCCGCCCGGGGCCAGCCACCCCTCTCCCGACCGGCGTGTCCCTCCCGGTGTGTGCGCGCCCACCCTCGCCCTCGCACGCGCGCGCCTGCCCCCACCCGCCGCGCGCGCCAGCCGCCCCCGCGCGGCGAGCCGGACGACGCGCCGCGTTCGTCATGGCTTTTCTTCGGCTGCGCGTAACGATTTTCAATCAGACGTCGCGCGCGCCACGACGGAAACGTGCGCGTTGCCTGTCATTCTCAAGGTCGGCGCCTGGACGGTCGCTCGGATTCGTTCACTTTCGTTATCGAAGCCGGCGTCGGATGCGCGGACGGGTTAGCGCGTGAGTTATCGACACGGGCTGCGCCACCCCCGCGGTTCTCCCCGGAGAGGGGTCGGGGCGTTGCTAGGCGACCGGTTATTGCTCGGAAGGGTGAGGCGTTTGCGCGTCCAGACTTGCATGCAGATGTCGTGCGATTGTGATTAGAAAAATCGCAGTGATTTTTCCTAGCTCTAGTACGACGCTTCGACATGTAGATGGCTCTAGCATCTCGCTTGGGTGCTAGACAGTTCTAGACAGTTCTAGAAGAAAGCCGTGATGTCAGCGTGCGGAGTGGCGAGCGAATGTGACCGGAATGCGGTCGGGCGGCGCTGGCGGCGGCGGCGCGTGATCGATCGTCGCGACGGCACGTTCGGCGGCTCTCATTCAGGCGGCGCGACGCGTGCGCGCGCGCCGCCGACGCCGCCGCCGCCGCCGCCAGCGCCAGAGACGTCGCGGACACGGACCCGCGCCCATCTCGCCAGCCGAGCGCTCCGCCGCCGATGGGTGTAACGCGCGCCGCCGACCAGCCTCGACGGTGAAGGGCGGGACGCGCGCGCGTGTGTGTGCGTGCGTGTGTGCGGTGCAGTGCGGCCAGTGCGTGCGTGCGCCATGCGGAGGGCGGCCTGGTGATCTGCCGACGTCGAGGAATGCATGGCTACGCGTCGGGCACGTGCGCCGCGCGGCGTCTTCATGGCCACTGAGAAAGGTACCGCGCCGCCGCCGCCGCCGCCATCGATCGGCCGTCATGGCGCCCCCGGCGTGTGCGTTCGGACAAAAGCTCGTCGCGCAGGTGCGGCCGACCTATATTCGCGACGCGCGCCGCCTCCCGCGTCGTCGTAAATAAACAAATATGCCAAACCTCTCGCCGACCTCTCGGCGACCTTGCGTTCTTTACGCAACAAGTACTTCGCTCCTTGCGCGCGCGCGTCTGAGTGCCGCGGCACAAATATAATTATCTAAAACTGGATCGCACGATCGCGCAGCCCGCGTGACCCGCTTTTCCAGGAGAGCGGCGCGCAACGCATCCGACGGCGTCAACAGAAGAACTAGGTTATGTCGCCGGTCGACGCCGACGTCGCCGAACATCCGAAAAATGCGATGCCGACGCATTGATATTAAGGTCGCGCGGCGCGGCTGAAAACGCGACACATCCAAACCGGCGACGAATTGCATTCCGCCGGAGATGTTTCGTATATTTTTCTCGCCCAACTCGCCGACGGCGGCGCGGAAAACGTTGAAGCGCGTCGGCTTTTGTTTCGCGCGACAACAAATTCTCGTGCATGCAATTTCCGCGCCGAACTGCACCGCTTTTCCGGTTACGCACCAGACCGGAAACAATCGAAACGGCGTGCGCGGTCGAGATAACCAATTCGGGAAATTCACTGTTTATTGTTTGCATTAAAATTGATATGGATTTGGCAAACCGGAAAACCGGAAATGCACAAATCTAATATAGCAACGCACTGAGAGTTTTACAGCTATAAACATATTTTAAATTAAAAACGGTTTCATTTCAAGAAACCGGAAAAGTTTTTAAAGCATCACAAACCGACAAATTGGCAAAATTGTAAAATGTATGAAACCAACTTCTGAAACCGAAACTTCTACAATTTTACTAGAAATTATCTTTTGTTTGTGTATTTTCCGGTAAAAGCAGTTAAAACAACCTCTTACCATTTCGACATGTGAACCTATGACACAAACAGGCGTTTTTAGGTTATGTCAATATTTGCAGTGACATAACATAAATTGTCGTCCGTTTTTCTGATTTCCATAATTTCTAACGCAATGGAACAGCTTTCCCTCACTGAGAAAATCTGTTTATGGCGTAAACAAACAAATACACAAATATTTTGCCATGCCTCCCCTTGCTCGACGACGAATAAATGTTGACCTAACCTCAATTTTTGGCTCTGCATCAAAGCAAATATTGCTGTAGTCGTTTAGGGCGTCGTCCAAAGAATGAATTGCCCTTTTCGGCATCAAAACGCCCGAACGGCGTAATGCCGAAACGGTGCGAAAGTGTCGCGCACCTTAAAGCAATATTGATTTTCGCGTCCGCCTCCGAGCGCGCGCGACTCGCGATTGTCAACGTTTCGTTGCCGCGCGCGCGATTTATAACGCCGCCGCCGCCGCCACGTCGCCTTCGAGCGCCGTTCGACGCCAGATGGCGCCAGCAGATTGCGCGCGAACGATGCGATCGTCCGTCCGTTTCGGCTTCCAGATGTCCTGTAGCGTGAGCGAGCGTCTGCCAGAGAACAGAGCCGGCGCCGGGGGCGGCGGCTGCCGTCTGAAGGGCTCGAGCAACACCAGCCTCGCGACGCCGCCGAACACCAAGAGCGGGCAGCAGCAGGGCGCGGCGCCCGCCGCCGCCGGCAACGGCCCGCTGCGTCAGCGGCCCTGTCGACTCTGTTGGTGTTGCTGTTGCAGTTGTTGGTAAGTCCTAGCAAATTCGCAATATGTTGCGTAATTACGTGTGCATTTGAGTTGGTTTTGTCCCTAAAAAAAACAGAAAATTAATTTGGAAAATTTCCGAACTTACCAACCATATAAGTCTGTAAATTACCCAGACGTGTCTTCCTAGCGCCATCTATACTTGTAGACTAAAAGTTCCTACATGTTTTATAGTTCCTAGGAGTTGTCACTTTAATATGAAATTCTTTTTAACATTCAGTTTAATCACATTTCACAAAGCACACATATTTTGCATTTCCTACCCTTATTTGACGACAACCTAAATTGTTGTTTTTTTTTATCTTTCCTTGTAAATGTTTTGGAAATCTTTGGCAAAATTCATTTTGAGTTGGTTTTTACTCAAGAATTTAGAAATTCGGAAAATTTATTTTGAAGAATAAGGAAGTGTATTATCCCCACCCTACCAAATGCCGAACAGAAGATCTCGAAATCTTATCATTTATTCACCCCCGTTGGGTCAATCGTTTAACCAATCCACTTTATGCCACTTAATTTTTAACGGCTTTCTACCAAAGCCGAACAAATGGACGGAAGCAACTCGCTCGTCCCTTACTCGGTGGCACTCGATACATTCAAGCTCGCCGTTCTTTAATGCCGCCCCCACTCGAAGATAAATCGATATTAGTACAAAAGCAGACATTCGATTGAGTAAACTTTGCTGTCGGTATCGCTGAGTAGAGAACAAGTGCTCGGAAACCGAAAAACAAGGTTAAACTTAAGAGTTAGAGTTAACTCTTAAGTTTAACTTTGGTATAAAGTATAAAATATAGGTTAGAATATCGACATGTGGCGATGATGTTTAGGTAAACGGTAATTTTTGTCTTATACATTGTCAAACATAACCAGAAAAACATTACGAATCGTTGTGACCAAGCAGAGCCGGAGTAACGCAAAATTTGACATAAACTTTATAAATTCCCAATGACTTTTAAACTTTTAAAAGCGTTGTTGTACTAGACAGTTTTAAATTAGATTTGTTTTAAAAAATTTACTTTCTCCAGCGCCCACTGACGTTCGATAAAAGGAAACTATTTGAGACTGTGCAATATTTTCAGGTCAACTGTGGACTTTTACCATAACCTCAAAACTAACCTCACTTCATCTCCCACTGCTGCCCGCAAACATTTTCTGCACTGAAACCAGTTGTACACATTAAACCTCTAACTAACATCAAAATATTTCGAAAGGTGTGTCGTGTCCCAATGGTCCTGATGCATCAAGGACTAAAACGCTTTCAAAAATCGCGTGGCCTCCGGATCGGTTTACTTCCCGCGCTAATATTTACGATATCTCGCGACGAGTCGGCGTTACTGTTTTTTCACGCCTTCTATACTCTCGCCCCGCGCACTCCTCACGAAAAAAGCGAGACTACCTACAAGTAGCAAACGTTATTCATACATTTAAAATATTTTTCATATTTGTAGTACAACATATTACGCAATTGTGTACTGCATAAATTATTATCCTTTGTGACATTGTCCAGACACAATAAATATATCACTAGGTCAATGAATTGCCAAAACTAACCAAACGCAATAATTGTGATAATCCGAACGCGATAATAAAATACGTCACGCACGACAATATTGCACAATACATTGATAAGCGCCCACTTGCATTAGAAATTGTTGAAACATTGAGTGAAGAATCTATTGATGTTTGCACATCGCCCAAGGTCAAACTGACATAATAGATATATTCAGGTCAGGGTGAACGTTACTAGAAAAACGCCAGAAAAAAACAAGCGCAAACAAATCCTTAAGCTCGCTTCTGCGAATGCGGCAAAGGATCAAAGCATAATTGGGCGCGTTCGTGGTTCGTTATCGGGGAAAACTGTGGCCAGTCCACGTCCGTCGCCGCCGCCGACGGCGGTAAACGCGAAAAGTCGCGTTTGAGGCTGATCAGTCCGTTTCGTGTGATTGCAGCTCGACGCCGGGCAAAGGCGGCGACGAGAACGGCCCGACGAAGAACGCGGAGCCGTCCGTCGACGGCGATCCGGCGTGAGTTCCGCCGCTTGCGTTGTTCGCACGGCGCGACGTTCCAGGTTGTTCGGCGGTCGCGTTCGTCGATCGATACGACGAGCGACGATAACGCCGCGGCGCCAATCTATCGTCCATTCGAATCCGTTCGACGATGGCGACTTGCCGAATAGCCCGAGCGTGCGCCGCTCGAAAGGCTTGCCCGTCGCAATGCTCTCAATATGCGCGTCTGTGTGCGTTTTCTTCGGCGCTGTTGCAGACCGTCGCTGGAGGAGATCAGGAGCTGGGGCCGGTCGTTCGATAAGCTGATGCGAAATTCTGGTAATTATCAAAGCGCCGCCGTGGCCGTCGTCGTGACGTTCGTCGTATATACGCACCTTTGCTCGTAGCTGGCAGGAAGGTGTTTCGGGAGTTCCTCAAGTGCGAATACTCGGAGGAGAACATCCTGTTCTGGCTGGCGTGCGAGGAGCTCAAGAAGGAAACCGGGCCGGAGGCCATCGAGGAGAAGGCGCGGATCATCTACGAGGATTTCATCTCGATCTTATCACCGCGCGAAGTAAGTCGTCACACGATGCACCGTCACTCTCTCCCCGCATGACCTTGAATGCCATACCTTCTGTGTGTAAGAAAGAGATGGGTTGAGAAACAAGCGATAGCTACGCGCAACGGTCTGTCAACTGCAGCGCCAACTGGCGGAGCTTTTTGCAAGTTTCACCCTTCCTCGCATGTCACCACGTCCGTCATACGTGTTTAACAGCGAACGAACGCTGTTGCAGGTGTCGTTGGACTCGCGCGTGCGCGAGATCGTCAACCGCAACATGGTGGAGCCGACGCCGGGCACGTTCGACGAGGCCCAGCTGCAGATCTACACGCTGATGCATCGCGACAGCTATCCGCGCTTCGTAAACTCGGCGATGTACAAGTCGCTGGCGCAGCAGGGCGGCGACGACGCACCGGAGAACGCGCCGACGCTCCCCGACAACGACGGCGGCCCGCACGGCTAACCGGTGCTCGCCCGCTCTCTCACTCACACTCTCCGCTCCGGCGCAAACGAATGCGACGCTCACGAACCGAACGCAGGAACGAACGATCGGCCGCACCGCGACGCACGCGAAAAACGTTGACGCAACGCCTAAACCACTGTGCGAGAGGTAGCCAGGAGCTAATTCAGTTGTTTTCCGTGCGACGCCACGCCGAGCGGCCTAAAGGAGACCCCCACGAAGCACGACGACCTAACCGAAACGACGCAGCGCCGGGCGATGCGATGACGCGAGGAATTTGCGAGGCGTTCGCGACGCTCGCTCGACTAGACAATAACAATCCGCGCCGGACGGGCTGGCGCGACGACGACGACGTTCGTCTGCGTCGCGAGGCCGGATTGGAAGCAATAGCGCAACGCAACACGCACACACCCACACACACACACACACACACGAAGATTCCGCCATGTGATGTTTTCTATATTCGATCGTCGCTCGCGACGTCGGATCGGACTTCGATCCGAATCGAATATTTGACACGCGCGATCGGTGCGCGTGTGTGCGTTTGTACGACCTAACTCGAAAGGCAACGTCAACGCGCGATCGTGCGCGATCGCGAACAATTGCATCTAGTCTTGTCTAGCGTACGACTAATCGTAAGTATTGTAATGTAGTCTCCAAGTGAAGCAAAGCAAACCAAAAAAAAAAGAAAACATAACGAGAATCTCGAACGTACCGCGTACGCATTTTGACGTCTCTCAGAACACGCACGATTTCCGCAAGCGACGAAAGCCGTAGCGTTTAAGTAATGTATGCCTCCTCGTCGCACGGCCCGTCGAA
>JAODGE020009867.1:0-11019 GCA_027574965.2 Ecitophya simulans
TAATGTTGACCAAGTTATCAACTTTTTTCATCATCCACCTTATCCAATTTGTTTTCAACAAACTGCCACATTTCTGACAATATTATTGATTATGTATGCATCCCAGCAAACCAACATTAAATCCAATTCCTTGGCCAAAAATCCCCACTAATATTATTTCCAAGTTTACGAAATATATTGATAATAATAGCTATCAATATTATTGTCAAGAAAAATATTTAAAAAAACGACTGTTATGATATAACATGGTTTCAATTAATTCTTTTATATTTCTAGATTAAATTACAAAATAATTTTATCAAGAAATGAGCTTTATGCTACCATCATCGATAAATCTCGTAGAATACTCTGGTCGATCATGGAGCGACATAAAGTTTATCGAAAAAGATGGCGGCACATCTTGTAAGTACACTTAAACCGGATCTCAGACGATGTGGCGTTCAAATTGTAGCATTTTGTAGCAATACTTAGAACTTATTTCGTAAACGTCTTGAATATCCCGTTCAGTGTAAATAAGTTTCGATAATAAATTTGTTGTTTTTATTTCTCTAGTCCATTCAAATTGTTGTTTATCACCCGTTTGCGTACGAACGAATTTCTCTTTGGGATTGCACGCAATGTGGCACGGTCGTCGTGGCTAAATGGGGCGTTGTTTTCAGCAAAAAAGTCATCGTCAAGCCCCAAAGAATTCAAATCGACGCCTCTGTTACCTAGAACGGACTGTTCGATGTTCGGACAGTTTCCCAGTTTAGATCCGACGCTCCTGATGGAATGTGAGAAGTGCGGTAAGGTGCTAGTGCCATGCGTGTTCCAGGAGCATTGCAACAATCCGGAACACAAGAACATGCAGCCGATCGTCGCGCAGCCGGCGCAGCCGACGAAGTCGTCCAGTCGAAATCGAAAATCGGCCAATGTAATATATCCGTCCGTCGGCAGGATGTCGAGTGGTTGGGTCACTGAACGCGCTGCTTGGTTTTTAGAAAACGTCGGCGAGCTTCGCCAACGTCGCCGGCGCGAGCGGCGGCGTCGCCCTGATGGTTTCCAAAACGCAGGCCGCGCCGCCTCCGGCGTCCGCTTCCGTGCCCGTCGTCACGCCGTCGCCGGCCCCCGTCGCTGCTGCGATGACCGCCAGCAACGGGCGCTCCGGCAAGCACAAGAAGAGTTCGAAAAGCAATAAGCGGAGCCGGAAGGAGGAGAAAATCGACGTGCATCCCGCCGCCGCGTCGTCGGCACAATCTCCGGAGGCGCAGTCGCACCCGGCGAAGATAAGCAAACACGATTCGGAGCACGTCGTGGCGAATTCGCCCCACATTCCGGCCAGTCATACTTACATCGAACAAGACCAACAGCCACCATCACATCGCTCCACCACCCCCGTGCATGAGTACAACGTGGACGTGTACGTGAAGGAGGAACATCAAGAAGTAATATGCGATGACAACGTTGCTACCTCGACATTCGTTAGTCCTAAAACTGCATTCGTTGTACGCACCATGCCCATATTTCGCGTCTTGCATAGAGAACTTACTTATTTCGGTTTTAGCAACAAGCGGCGGAGACCTCCAACATCCCGAACCATGTGATTAGCATAGGCAGGGAAGAGCGCGTCAAAGAGGAAGCGCTCGAGACGGAGGCGGCGTTCAACGTGAGTAACGATAACGAGGAGAATCGAGAAAACTCGCCGGTTGATCATATGCCCATGAGTCCAGTTGCTGTGGTTAATATTGTTCCTGTTCAGGTAACTGAGCGCTGCTTGTTTGTCTTGTTCGCACCGTCGGCCGGAATATTGATAACAATGTTTTCCGCAGAACTACCCGTATTATCAACAATATCTGCAACTCCCAACTCAGCCGTTCGTCGTGACGATTCCGTGCACAAGTCCAAGCACGCACATGTACTCTTATCCCAAGCCGTTGACGATGGCAACGCGTGCAATCCGCAAGATTGGCAATACGTACCTGCTGCAGAATCAACGCCTGGATCATCAGCGCGCCGACATTCAAGCCATCACGCGATCGAGGCGCGCGTATTCCAACGCCAGCACGCTCAATCATCTTCCGACGTAGGCTGACGGGGGAGCGAAGAGTTGCGAAACAGCTTCGCACGCAGCCACGCATTATTCCGATTGATTTAGAAGAGAGCATTACACATGTTACATTCGCATCTCGTGAACAATGTTAAACTAGGAAATTCGAATGCGAACAGTTCGCGGCGTGCGCATGTTCGGCATGCCGTGAGTTGATTAGCGAAATTACAATTTAGCGTAATCGATGGGGCCTTCAATTCGTGGGGCCTGTGTACAATGTGATTTTAATTTTCGTCGTTTGCGCGCATTTCTTCATACATATGATTGCATATTTACGAATTTAGATTTTATTTTTTATTTATTTATATATCCAAATGGCATTTCTGTCTTGTCGATTCTAATGCTATTTCATACTGTGATGTAGGGTGTGTGAACGACCTTCGGGCAGGTTCATTGGCGTAATTAAACATTTACAACATCCAAATCCGATCTCTACACTCTAACAGATGTAGTTGGCAATTTAAGACTGTTTATGATTATAGTTCTTGCATCTCACCGACTCTAGTACACCTAAATGTATGTGTGATCTGTCATGTAATTGATATTCCATTATTCTATCTATTACGATTGGCAGATACAGCGTTGGAGTAATCATATTGAAGTTGTAAATTTGCATGCTCCGATGTATGTGCACTCGTACTTGTTGCTATTGAAGAAACTACGCAGACTCTGTGTTCAATGAAATGTGTCTGCCCATTCTCAACTTATCAATATACCATTAAATATCAACTGATGTAAGCTCAATGAGCCAAACTGTACATAAAGTTATAGCAAGTGAAGACATCAAACGTGTTATAATCTATGTAAAGATTAAAGATTTTTCATTTGGTGAAAGCGAATGTGCATGCACAAGATAAAAGACATACTTTGCAGTTGAAGTACTAACTCTAATTGAACTTATGAGTATGACGAATGCAAAATAAATACGTTTTTATATAATATGCAGCACGCTTGCTCAACGAAGAGAGTCATTAATTTTACAACGTGCTTTTAACTAAGACTTCTAACTGTGATTTGCATTCGGCCGTGTTGAATTCGGATTCTGTCCTCGTTTGTAATATTTGATTGAAGGGGTAGTATTCTGGGTAAGTATATGGTAATTGCAAACTTAACATATTAAGCAGAGCTTGGTAATTTTTTACAATTGAATGGCATTAAACATGATGAAATTTGTAAGAACAACAATTTTTTAATCATTGCGCTAAATGCAACATTTGGCTTCAAATTGCTGCATAGTTCAACATTGTAGTCTAAGAACATACAAACTGGAAATTTGCAATTAGATCGATTTAAGGTAAAAGTATCTATCACATCATTGTGAGTTTTTAGTTAAAATTAAGTAAATCTTATAGATATTTATATAATATCTCATTAGTGTTTATGGGATTAAGTTTTAAACATTGTTACGACGAAAATATTACTATTATAGAGTTAAATACGGTCAGTATAAATGTCAATATTTTGTACAATATGAATGAGAACTTCATTAGCATTTCTTTAAATATCGACAAAACGAATCGTAAACAATTTTAATTTTAAAGTTTTTATTATATCATCCGTTGCCAAATTTGCTATTTATTTTGTAAGAGATTTTCATAATGTTGAGGCCTCAGAAAGTTGAGATGTTAATACGTCATAAAATGATCCACAAATTATCAATAATATTGACAATATTGGAAAGTGTTCATATCAAACTAATGACATTAAATATTTTGTCTAGTTCACTCACGAAATAGCATTTCTAGACCAACAAAGTTTAGATTTTATAAGATTGCATTCATATAATCAAATCAACCACCACGACAACGAAATAATTCATCATCTGATTGTGAATAAGAACTAGTTCAGATAGAAAAATTAAAAATTTTATATTAAACAATTTTCTTTTTGTTGTGACTATTTTGTGAAGGTTTTTTCTGAATGTGTTCAATCCATTCCGACTACATTACGTTACTTTAATGGGCGATTTCGACTTTTATTAACACATCTTCTAATTATATTTCGCATGCAATTTGCAGATTGTTTTCTGACTCTTAAAAAAAACACATTCCTAACGTAAAATCCTAATTTTTTAGTATCGCCAATTCTCAAGGAAGTTGGAAGGAAGTTAATTGCTCCTGAAAAATAAAAACTATTGTATGAAAAAAATACAACAATTTCTTAGCTTTATTAAAATCTAAGTACGGCAAGTTTTATCATAAAAGTGTGCTATTTTGTAAACGGAAATAATCTAATATGCCAGCAAGTTGTGGCATTGCGTCGCCGCGCACAGAAGCAAGTTTCGCGCGATGTATCGCATTCACTTTGTGCAAAGCGCTGTGCTAAATAATTGCGGAGGGTGGAAGCGCGGTGCCAGGACGAATCTCTCGAGTGCTCGGTTGGCTATAAACGCATGCTCTCGCCTCGCGTACAACAAATCGGGGACGCACAACCGCGCGCGGCGGCCGCCGACGCGAACAAAGAACGCGCCGACGTAGCACATCGCACAGTGTCGAGATGAGCAAAATAATCGATACCGGGGGTCGTCGCGGAGGGCTGTTGCGCGGCGAGGAAGGGATGAAGCGTCGGTGCCGCACGTTGCGCGCGATATGCATGGCGTGTGCGTTTTCTGCTCTACATAATAACCGCGCGGCGCGTCGGCGTCCACGCGAAACTCCGTTCGAACATTTATCGCTCGCCGGAGGTGCGCATCGGGCGATTGACGCGTTAGTCACTCGCGATTTTGAACAGTGCCGACCAGTGCCCAGACGAACGCGACGCCGACCAAAACGACCGGACGCACGCTCGTCGTCCTCGTCCTGCGGCGGCGCTGGCAGTGTTTGTAGAGTGCGGTGCGTGCCGCGCTTGGTGGTGTATGGCAGTGCCGTCGCGCGCCGAGCCCGAAGAAGCCGTGGCAATGGCAGCTGCCTGATAAGGGGTGCCTAGCGGCGAGCGCGCCACGAGGGGTCACGCGCGCAGAACCACCTGGCGACGCGCGCTCCCTAATATTCAATTCGGTATCGACCGGGCGCGCGGCGCGTTTCTCGGACAGTGAATCGAGCCGAGCCGAGCGGCGGGCACGCGTACGCGATGACAAAACCGGCGCCCGACGACGGCGGCGACGGCGGCGAGCGCTGAGGCATGCGCGCATTGCCGGCCGGAGTTTCCGTCCCGACGCGCGTGTCGCCGACGCGGCGAGACGGAAGCGCGTCGCGACGCTGTGATATGGCCGCGCGCGGCTAAGGACGCGCGATTCGGGCGAGTGCCGACACAGTGCGCACGATGATGGATAACCTAATGGAGCACCAGCTCGGCGAGCAGGCGGAGGCGGCGGCGGCGGCGGACGCGCCGACCGTGCGCATGCGGCTCGTCTCGCGGACGACGGTCGTCGAGCGGCGGCTCGTCAAGCAGGAGGACGCCGTCGACGGCGGCGCGCTGTCGGTGATCGTGCAGCCGCAGGAGGACTCGCGCGACTCGGAGCTGCTCAGTCCCGGCAAGCTGTCGCCGACGTCGGCGAGCGTCGCGAGCATGATCGACGGCGCCGACTTCCGCGCGCTGCAGCCGGAGCCGACCTACCAGACGCTCACGTCGGTGAACGGGCGCATGTCGCCGCCCGGATACAGCCCGAACTCGTCCTACGCGACGCTGACGCCCCTGCAGCCGCTGCCGCCGATCTCGACGATGTCGGACAAGTTCGCCTACGGGCACGCCAGCAACGTGACCGGCTCCTTCACCGTGATGCAGAACAACGGCCTGGGCATCGGGCTCGGGCTGGGCGTGAACGTGAACGCGTCGTACGCGATGCCCAGCATGGGCATGACGCCGCCGCACAACTACACGTCGCCGGGCATGGGCATGCCGCCGCAGCAGCAGCCGTCGCCGATCAGCCCGCAGAGCGCCTACAGCCAGAACGGGCTGCCGTCGCCGCAGAAGAGCATGTCGCCGCCGCAGTACGACTCGCCCTACGGCAACAATCAGCGCGAGCTGGTCGCGCGCTCGCTGTCCAGTCCGCAGCTCAGTCCGCCGTCGGGGTCGCTGAACTCGCCGGGCGGCTCGCTGGTGACGAGCTTCAGCGGCGCGACGCTGAACGGCCTCGCGCTGCAGCACCACCCGCCGACGCTGGTGCAGATCGCGCCGCCGCAGCGCGAATGCTCGCCCTCGCCGCCGCTGCTCGCCCTGCAGCAGCAACAACAACAGCCCCAGCCACAGCACCAGCAGCAGCAGACGCAGCTGCAGCAGCTCAACGCGAAGAACCAGAGCCAGAACGCGCTCGGCGTGACGACGATATCCGCCGACGTCGAGGAGATCAACACCAAGGAGCTGGCGCAGCGGATAAGCGCCGAACTGAAGCGCTACAGCATACCGCAGGCGATCTTCGCGCAGCGCGTGCTCTGTCGGTCGCAGGGCACGCTCTCGGACCTGCTGCGCAACCCGAAGCCGTGGTCCAAGCTGAAGTCCGGCCGGGAGACGTTCCGGCGCATGTGGAAGTGGCTGCAGGAGCCCGAATTCCAGCGAATGTCGGCGCTGCGGCTGGCAGGTCGGTAAACCCATAAGCACCCGCATGACAAAGCCTCCGAACGTACATGCTCATTTTGGCAATTTAACAATCGGCCCACGATATCGCTCCGCTTGCGCGCGCACAAAAACGCACGCACGAGCCGTTCCGACAGGATATATGCGAAATGCGCAGGAAGCGAATGCGTTCCGGGGACTCGCTGTTACTTGTCGTGTAGTTTCAAAGCCATCGTGGCGCGCGGCGCATGCAATTCGGTTCCCATGATGCTTTTCAGACCTCTCGACTCCCCTCGCACATCGCGTCGCAGACGCAGTCGAGAGAAACCCTTCAAGCGTTTAGTCTAAGGGATGTGCGGTGCGCGGCGGAACATTCGCGCACGAAGTTGTGCCTGCGAAAGACCGCATCAAGGGGTTGAAACGTTGAAGCGCAAACGACCAAAACCGGAACTCGAACGAGAACCAGAACCAAAAAATATCTTACGCCTTGACTAATAACAATTGATCAGCTTGCATTCATAAAAATACAAGATATTCACATTTGATAGCAGTGCGTTGCTATCAACTTGTTTAAACAATCGCACGCGGCGCACGTTGTTGTGGCGCGCGCGGCGACCAATTTACATACACGCGGTTAGCTTTGTAGACTGCGCGCTTAGTATATAGGTAAAGTATTGATTTTTTACATGACGCTGATAATTTCCCTCGACCGCCCCCGCGCCCACACAACGTGTGCAGCCCCTTTCGCAATGACGCCGGCGAGCGAGGCGAGCGCGTTAGTCACTTTAGGTGTTCGCGTCATTCGAAGATGAAAATATTCGATTGGCGTTATTAAAGCGCCTTCCAGCCGCACGCACCGGAGCGAATGAGCAACAATCATAATTGAGCAACAGCAACAGCACAGCAACAAACGCGACGCAATATAATTGCCAGTTTTCGGCGGTGGCATCTGACGCCAAAAACAATGCTAAAAACGAGCGACAATCGGCACAGGATGCGAAAGTAAAAAAGTTCCATGTCGATGTCACCGATATGTGTTGTTTGCAATGTTGACTACTCTCTTGTTTTCATTGCAGACTGCCAGATGCGCAATGTAAACGTGAGGGCAGTCAACGGCAAGCGAAGAAAACCGCCCTCCGCTTCATGCTTGTGAGTCTTACTGTCTGTCTGTCTCGATGTTTCGGGCATGTGCCGTATTAAGCTACCCTCCCCTCCACCCCCTCCATNTGTAAAAAAGCAAAACGAACACGAAGTTACGGCCGAGCACGTGCGAGTAATGAACCGCCGGCGCACAATGTGTTGATACGACATATATAAATTTATTGATTTGACTCACTGTGGCGGGTCCAAACAAACTGCAACGCATACAATCGATTAACACATGTCAAGGTTGTTGCCTCCGAAATTTCCATAGATACTGTGCGGCTCGCGGTACGCACGTCTTGCTAAATTGCCAAATTGTTCATGTATACCATGTACACTACTCTATGAATTATACATACCGCAACTGTGTCTAGCGACATTTAATTTACCTGTATGTTCTCGAGGTTGCGCACGCGTTGGTAACATGGTCTGCTTTCTGTTGCAGCTGCGCAGATACCTCAACGAGGCAGTGAGTATTCACCCCAGGTTATCACTTCGTATCGATTATGTTGTCGTGGTAGAGTTCGGAATGTGGTTGTGTCATGCGGTTGCGCCCCATCTGACAGAGTCGTGCTTAATGCGATCCCACGTCTGATCGCTTCGAATCAGATTCGGTTTTAGGTTGCAAGAGGAAAGAGGATGTTACGATCCAACCGCCTCCGCAGGAGCAGTTGCCTACGCCGAAGAAGCCCAGACTTGTTTTTACCGACCTCCAACGCCGTACTCTTCAGGCTATTTTTAAGGTAAGTGTAAGTTGATACGTTCACATGTGGGTTGCGCGAAAGTTGCGAAACTTCGAAGTTTGCGACGCAAAATGCTAAACGTGTCATCGCGCAGGAAACCAAGCGACCGTCGAAGGAGATGCAAGTGACGATCGCGCGCCAACTGGGCCTGGAACCGACGACCGTGGGCAACTTCTTCATGAACGCGCGCCGACGCTCCATGGACAAGTGGAAGGACGAGGACCCGAAGTCGGCGCACATGATGCACGGCATGTCGCCGGGCATGGACCACGACGACGCCGACGGCGACATCGACCTGGACAATGACATGGACGATCAGGACGACGACGTGTTGTGACATGCATTACGCGATCGCCAATTGTTAATGCTGTGAACACTTTGTATATCTTTGTTGTGACCGAGGACGAACGCGCGCGCGCGCCGAACAATCAAACGCGCCGCCAGAACGTTTTGCAGTGCAATGCGGACCGAACAAGGATAATAACCCAAGAGTCTTATCTAGTGTAGCGTCCATCCACACATACACACACACACTCGCATACACACACGAGCAACACCGACACCGACATCCGACAGCGCCTCGACCGCGAATCTATCAATTAACGTTTGATATTTAGTCAAATAGTCATGAATTAATTACTAATTATTACTCATTTGGCCGATGCGTTGGTTTATCATTGACAAAAACGGCGGTGAAACGGTAAAGCGGCGAATGGACGACGAATTCGCGCGAGCGAAGGAAATTGTCGCGACGGTTTTTTAAATGAATTCGTAACATAGTTCAATTAAGCTTTAAGCTTGCATGATTAGTTACAAAGTTGAATTATATTCGATAGCGCAAGGACCGACGCGTCAACGTGCAGGAACACTTGCAGGACGTTGCGGGACGATGCAAAACCGAAAACAAACAAGTACAATGTGAAAACTGTTTCTAGTCATTTGCAACTTAGTATTTATTTAATTGACTAATTAGTAATATATTGTTTCGTTCGCACCGACTCCTGCTAATTACGAAATTGTCATTCCGATGATACACGATGCACATTCCTAACGTGAAGAAGACATATTTTTTTATATTGTACATAAAACCTGATCAAGTTGTTCGAGGATGGTAACTATTTATTTATTTATTGCTTATTTATAGTTTATCGATTGACGTCTGTACTATCTGTACTATCAGTTTTGTGTCACACAACAATGACGAAAGAGATGCCAGCTGACAAACCAAAAAAAAGAAAAAACCAAAAACAAAACAAACATGTGATAAATTTTATTACGAACGAATGATGATGATCATTGCTAAAACTTAAAAGGTACAGCGACGGCATTCATGTTGAACGAGGAACACGTCGACGACAACACAAAACACACTAGATCCTTTCAGCAGGGCGTAGATTCGAAGACGCACTTAATGTAAAGCAGCTACAACCGACTGTGAGATAAACTATTCGATGCATCAGTGAGTACTGTTGGGAGAAATGTCAGTATTTTGTAAAAAAGAAAGAGAAAAGAAACTCTCGGTGCGAATATGAATAAGTCTTTGGCTAGACTATTGATGAGTACATGCAATAAACTACGAGTATCTTCTAACTTGTGTTGAACATGCAATTTTATTGTGACGCGCTAGTTATACAGGAACATCGCACTGTTGTGAGTGTCGTCTACTCGCTGATGCTAACGTCTCCGAAATTCATTTCTTAGTCATTAGTTCCTAAGTTTGTTTTGCGTTTGACGTCTCTTTCTATTTATGTTTTTATGTTTTTTTTTATTTCGAATAGTTTATGTTATTAACTTATGAGTACGAGCATTGAGTATGATACGAGTGAAGGATCTGGATCCTATGCAAACAAATTCAAAAATAAAATTCTAAACAACAACCGTTTACTGCGAAATTGTCGAACTGCTATATCTATCGCAATCTTACTTTCGTCACTGTGTATGTCCCAATATCCCCGATTGATCCCCGAGTTTGAGTTGGAGTTGTGCAATGATGTGACCATAGAGCTTCTAACGAAGTTTTTCCCAAATCACGAATGAACGTTTGTGCGTCGGAGCGGTTGAAAGGGACTAGAACATAATACTATAAATAATTAGCTTAAATGTATATAGTTATATATAAATATATGATATATTGAACCATCGCAACAAAATAATAAACGTTGTTACTTGGCATTACTGAAACGTTGTGACACACGGCAGACGAGACAACCAAAGACATGCAGAAAGCGAGAGTACATTTTAGTTTAAGACAAAACGCAAACGCGCATGAGAACAAATGGAAACAGAACACATTGAAGTAAGTAAAAACTAATTTAAAAGCAGTATATTAATGTAAAATTATTTATAGATGAGAATTAATAACCCGGTGGCAACTTTTGGGTCGTCACACAATGCCTTAATACCATGTAGAAACAAAAAGTACATTACAAAATGTAATACGCGACGAGCAAAACATTGTTTAACAAACAAAACCCACACACATTATAGTAAGCACCCTTTTTGTCAGTACCTTTTCTGTAACTAGTTAATTTCTAGTCCTATTTTTATGTAAAAAAA
>JAODGE020009868.1:0-13804 GCA_027574965.2 Ecitophya simulans
AAATGCGCAATTTCCATATAAATTATCATTTTATTTTCGCACGTCGACCGGGATAACCCCCGCCCGTACGTATGTGCAGTCGGAACGTTTCGCGACCGAACAAGAAATTTCAGCCACGACCGACGCGGTTTTTGATTAACGAAACTAAAAGTCACAAACTCGCCGCGCGCTTGAGACGCGCGCGTCCGATTCGTTTACCTATTCATGAGGCGCCGTCCGACGCGAAACGGTCGGGGGCGGCGCCGGCGGCGAGAGGAATTTATGTGCCGTGACTCGATCATGCTCATTAGATACCGGTCGTCGGCTATTTGTTACACCTCCTCGGTGGGCCAATAAAAAAGTAATTTGTACGTCGTCGTGTTCCGCGGCGTCGCGAGTCGTTTTAAATTAGCGAGCAAACAATTTCGAGAGGATGCAGAAGGAGCAGAAGAAGAAGCTGTCGACCTAGTTGCGATTACCGACGCGTATTGTGTTGTTCGCGAGCGTCGAAATAATTATCATTCTGCGAGATGGCAAATTGCAGAGTCGCGTAATTCAATCGCGCGCGCGCCTAAACTTTCGCAATATTTCGTTATTGTCAAGCATCGCTTGCGGGCGGCGCGTTTTCTTGTAATGCGGAAACGATACGCGTCTCGTTTCCGTTCGGCGCACATATTTTCTCAGAATTGCCGGCGTTCCGGCGACAACTTTCCTTTTAAACTGTTATCTCGCGCAATTGGTATTAATTTTGCCGAACATGATTTTGGCGCGTGTAATTCTTTTGTCTGTCACGCTGCTCGAGACGCTCGTTTGAAGCGGTTGGAAATGTTGGCGGCGCCCGTGGGGCCGGGATGCGCCGCGGTGGCTATGGCTTTTCCCAGCGCGCCGCGCGCATATTTCCGCCGCCGAACGGCGCGCGGCGGCGTTTCGATTTTATTGCAGTTTGTGTTTTACTGCCGCGCGGCCGGCGGCGAACGGGCTCGAGTGTCGATTATATTCACTTTACGCGCGGCGGTTTTGGACGGCGCGAACGCATCGGATGTCGTTTCTGGCGCGCAGGTGAAATCGCCAAAACGGAAACGCGATTCGCGTCGGGCCCCGCGCCGCCGCCGCGTTATATTTATAATAGATTTCGTCCAGATTTATTGAAATTGCCGGCCGAATGTTTCGCGTCGAATCGATTCGCGGTTATGAGCGCGCCGCCGAGGCTCCGTGACACGTTTAAAAATTGACCCGAAACGCCCAAACGCGCGCGTTTCGCTCCACTCGCAGCCGCCGAATTGAATTTATTATCGCCCGTCGACGTTGCTCATATTCGCCGCCGTCCGCGAAGAAAAACAGCAAAACGTGCGCCGTCGATGCGCACGTCGTAGCGCCGAGAAAGAATCGAATACGAGCAGACGAACGAAACAAATCGCGCGAATTGAGTTAGGGCTGTACGACGCGCGGCGAACGAAAATTGATTGCAACGCGTCGCGCGCTCCATCTATTCGTCTATTTCGCGTACGACGTTTAACACCATCGCTTAACCGCACATCGGCGTTCCATGCAGTGCTATACTTTTTTTTTAATTAAAAATTTCGCAAATATGTTTAAACCACGTTTAACGCGTCGCTTTGTGTTTGCTCACAGTTTTTTTTTTAAACGCGAGTCGCCATTTCATTTCGGGGATTCGTGCGTCGACGTTTTATTACAACGTTCTCGCGCGGCTTTTTTTCTCTTTCGCGGCGCGGCGACACCGAACAGCGGTCGTTTGCGTTTGAGAGCAGATTTCGTCCGTTTGCGCCGTCGAGGCTTTAATTTTCGCTTCATTTTTTTTGTCGCGCGCGAGCATGCGCACGCATCGCGCACAATGGCGGCGGCATTTAATTTATTCCGCCGAGGCGCAGCACGGAACGGCCGGCAAGCCGTTTCGGCGTTTGATTATTAAAATACGTATTCATAAAGTGAAATATGAAACAATGCGACCGATGCGGAAACGACGTCGCGTCGACGGCGGCGGCGGCGGAAAAAAACAACCGCCTTCGAGGAGCACGAGCGTGCGGTCGTATCAAATGAGTATTTGAAATTGTTCAAATTGTACGTGAAATAATACGCCGAAAACAACGCTACCGACACTGCGATTCTCATTCAAATTTCCTGTTCTTCTATAAAATGTTTTTCTTTTCGCGTTTTGCACGAAATTATACGCCGTAACGAAGATAAGCGAATAAAATATTATCACGCGCCAACTGTCAAATTACTAAAATTTGCGTGTTTCGTTTACTTTTCGTTTAGTATTGCGTTAGTTCGAAGAAAGACTCCAATCGCGCTCTGGCAAGCAACCGAATTGACATCAATTAGAACTCTAACGACCAGAGTTGCGAGCGAGTTCGATCATTCGGCGCGGCGGCGTTCCGTTATTTAGTTAATGCCGCCTCGATGTTGCGTGTCGATCGCCGAAACCGCGCGGCAATCCTCCACCTGTCGAAGAAGTTCCTATCTATTAAACGGCGCGCCTCTCCCCCGAAGAGCTGCGAGTCACTTATAAATCGACGCGCGGCATTGACGAGCACGTTTCCGGTGCGCCACTCAACGCGCGGCGCATCAATCGAAGGCAGACGTTGTCAGACGCGCTCGCAAAAAGTTGCTGGCGACAACAAGAATTAATAAACATACGCACACAATAGAAGAAACGAATGAACGTGTCGTCGCTGCGCCCGGAAGTGGCAGAGTGGCCGAGAAGAGAGTCGGCAAAGCAAGCAACTTGTTTCGCGACCGCGTTTCCGGAAAGAATCGGCTGTTGTTTGTTGGACCGTGCGGTGCCATTGTTTTTGTTTTTCGCCGCGCAATATCCGCGCTCATATTCATGGCGTCGTGCGCACATCCGCGCGCGCACAATGCTTTTAAGACGTAATTTATACAATACGGAGGAGTGCACGCCGCCCCCCGCACGACAAATGTTGCGCGAGCGCCCGAAAATAATGCGGAAGGGCTGCGACTCGGAAGCGTGCGCTGCGACATTTCGACGGCGGCAAACTGAACAACAAAATAAAAAAGTGACGCGCAATAGATTTTTTAAGAGCGCCGCCGCGATGCACTATATTCCGCGCACGTCAACGCTCGAGATGACAAAACACACACAGTTTATTAAAGCCGTACATCCTCCCGCACGGCCTTGACACACAAGGCGGAAAATAAGCGCCAATAAATTCCTGATATCTTTTCAATTTTAACTTCCGTTGGAAAAGTGGCAGTGATATCACATCGTCCACACATGTCGTTTATACACGGTTAATTATTCACGACGTTTCGCCGTTGGTTATTTTATGTCGACTCCGACTGTCAACGTTTCACGTCGATTGCCCCCGCAGCGCCGCGATTTATTGATGATAATCTTTAAAGAAGCATATTTCGTACGGAATGCCGGATCCAGTCGGATCCACGCACGGGTGAAAATTTAACAATGCTTTTTTCGACGATCGACGTTCCGGGCGCTCGTTACGCTCCGTTGCGCGGCCACCCTTTCATTATTGGCCTCGCCGACCCGCCGAACCTCCGCGCGCGCCCGGAAATCCTGCCACCGGAGTTCGTCCTAATGATCATTAGAGAACTGCGCGATTTCGTCGATTCGCTCGCGCGTTTACATCCGCGCGTGCGGCCGCCGCGTACGAATGCGAGGTAAAGCTGGCGGAAACCGCACGATATAGAATTCAATTGGATTTTTCCCCTCTCACCCCTCCTCACACGGTTCGCGCCCGAATTTCGGCTGCACGAAACGATTACAATAAAATGGCGCGTTTATCGGTTGGGCGTGGTCGTTGGCAATGCAATAAGCCGGTTCTGGTCCTGCCTACTAATTCGAAGCTATCCTCATCATTTCTTCGACTGCCCCAAGGTCAGTGCTGGTAGCCAGAAAGAGAAGCTGCGAGAAGACGAGAAGAAATCTATCGGTTTAAGTTAGTTAAAAGTTTCTGATGTAGGTAAAGTGGCGGCGAGGCGCTTCGCTTTGATACTGATTTAGTTCTCGGGCGTCGCGTCGCGGCGCGCCCGGCGTCGTTTTCCGAAATATATATATCTAATGGATTCTCGAACTTTCCTACTTCGGTTTCCCGGAAAATTAGTTTTAAACCGCAGCCGGATGCGCGCCGCTCCGCTCGCTCTCGGCGGGAAATTTCGGCCGCGCCGTCGCAAACTTACCACTTCCATAAATATGAAAGTATTGAGCAGTTGGGCGGCGACGCGGGGGCCCTCGAGGAGGGCACAATGCGCGTCGTCGTCGAATGTACATCAATATCGCTTAAGACGAACCGATCTATTCATGCCGTCATGATATAGTCGACTCTTACGTTCTTGCGCGGCATCAATTTCGGACAACGAATCTCCGACCCACCTACGGCGAGCGTTCGCGTTTTCTTTTTTCTCTCCGAGGAGATAAAAATCCCTACTTCATTATGCTATGTAAATCCACCTCTTGCGGATCAGGCGCGCGCGCCCGGTCGCAGACGTTTGTACACACACGATACCGACGTGCATGCGGATATATATGGCCGCGGAGGTTCGTATTTCATGCGCGCGTCCAATTTCAGGTTTTATGGTACCGCGACACGATGCAGTTGGACACGACCGAGCGCCGGATAATGGAATCGCGCGGATCGCGACACACCCTCGTCATCCGCAAGGTCCAGCACTCCGACTTCGGCAACTACACGTGCGTCGCCGACAACCAATTGGGCAAAACGCGCAAAAGCGTTCAGCTGTCAGGTAACGTCACCGGTCGCCGCACCAACGTAATCGTCCATCATCGCCGACCGGCGATCGCCACGAACCGAAAGCAAATTTAACTTTGCCCGCGATATCAGACCTCGGACCGCGAGCGCTTTTCGGTGCGGCGAGATATTTTCACAGTTTCGCCGATTGCGTAACGCACGCCGACCATTAAAATGATTTAGGACTAATTATTTCGAATAAGCTGCGATAAAGCGCCGGAATTTTCGGCGGAAATCGACGCGGAAAACGGTAAACAAATCGGAAACGGCACGCGCACTATCGGATGAATTCTCGTCAGAAGTGAATTACGGCGTCGGATCGCAATGGCGCGACATCGCCGAAAACAGTCCTCGAAAGTCGATTTGCATAAGCCGCGACGCTCGGGTACGCGTCGAGCGGGATTCGGCCGGCGACACGCCGTGATTAAAATAATCGAAGTGTTTGCGTGGTTTATCGGAAAACTGGAACGGCGCGTGCGGTGGTTTTCGACCGTACGCTGAACGTTGCGTTGCGTCCCGCAGGACTGCCGAACACGGCGAAGTTCAGCTCGGCGTCGCGCGGTCAGTGGAGAGACAGCTACAACATCAGCTGGGCGGTGGAGTCGCTCAGTCCGATCGTCGAATACAAGCTGCTGTTTCGCCGACTGCCGGACGCCGCGCTCGCCGCCGAGGACGGCCATCCGCAGCCGCTGCACCACCAGAGCACGAAGAAGCTCTTTCCGATGCGGGTGAGTCCAGCGGGACGTCGTTCGCTCGCGCAGCGCTCTAATCGTTGCGGTCTGTGTCGGCAGGAAAATCGCACGCACGTCGGGTACGTCGGATACAGCCGCACGTACGTCGACCGCCGCCACGAGTGGAGGGACGTCATCCTGCCGGCGAACAGCAAGGCGTCCGCGTACAACACGGGCGTGCAGTCGATGAGCTACCTGATCAAAGGCCTGGACCCCGGGCAGAACTACGAGGCCAAGGTGGAGTCGCGCAACAAATTCGGCTGGAGCTCGCCGTCGGAGCCGTTCTCCTTTCAGACGACGGACAACGGTGAGGCGACGTTTTTGCAACAACAAAAAAAATTAAATTGGCAGCGCAGACGAGAAGGTTGGCGCGACACGCGAAAAGGACTATGAAACGTCGCGCGTCCTGCCGGACACTCGCTGCACCTGGCAGTTCGCGAACTTATTAAAACGTACATTCGGATAATCAAAACTTTATTAAATTACGTTACAACGCGACGCGAAAGTACGTCGCGGCGGAGCCGGGGCGATTATCGCCGGCTCCACTCGTCCGGATTAACAATTCCGCTAATGCCGCCCGACTCTCTCTAGTTTCCGTGAAATTAATGCGCGCAGTCTAATAGAATGAGAATCACGTCGCGCCGTCTCCAAACTACTGTATTAACTCGCGCCAAAAAAATCTGACGCGGCGTTTGAATATCTACAACGAAATATTTATCAGAATCGAATTGAACAAGTTTGTTCTTGTTCTTGTTGTGTGTGCCATTGTTCGGGTGATCTTGATGAGCTGAATTCCGTCGCGCTTTGCTCCCGGATACCCCAGCCCGACAATATCGCAAGATAAATTCGGGCATCCCGAAAGCCACTTCGAAAACTTCCTAACGATATTACCAGAACGCAAACTATATTTTGGTTGTCAAAACTACGCCGCGCCGCCAACTAACAGTCGCACCGAATGTTCGTTCGTGCATATTATCGACCGCACCGCACAACCGAAAACGGCACAACCTCAAAAATCCATTTTTACTCGTTGCGCTAAAACGAATTTCGTTCGTTCGTTTCGTAGATATGAGCTACCCGGAGCGACCGCAAACCCCACGACATGTTTACAACGGTAAGTTGCACTAAGATTCGTTCTTGAACGTCGCACGATAACCGCGCACGCGCTCGCATCGCGCGCTGGGCACATTTACAACTTCGCATATTATCGGCGCTGCATTTGTGTGATTTATTTATTCGCCGCGCGCGCAATAAAACGCTGCGAGTGCGGCCCGAGGCCTGCAAATCCGCACGAATTTTACACGGCTTTACATAATTTCGTTGCGCAATCCGCGCGTTTGCCGCGATCGAGCGTTGTTTTGCACATTGAATGTTGCGCCTTGCGCGCCGGCTTACGACGAGCATGACTTGCGATCGAAAGCGTTGTGAAAAAACGCTCGCGTTATTAGGCCGGCGAAAGCTTTCGTTGAATAGATAACCGCCACTTTAAATAGTAATGCACTTCGGATGCAATCGGCGAGCGCATTTTGTATGCTGAAATATTGATGCCGCTTCATTTGCAGAGAACGAAATCCGCGACCTGCACGTGCGAATACAGTCCTCGTCGTCCAGCCCGGCGTCGATCCAACATGGCCGCGCGGACTTCCTGCTCGCGCTGGCGCTCGTCGCGCTCCTCTGCACTTAAGTTCGCCGATCTTCAACTTCGCATCTAACCACTGAACAAAAAAAAAACGATATTTTTTGTAAATCGTGTTCGCACGCACGTTGTGGCAATTTTGAAAATTTTGCAAACCTCGGTAGACCTTTCCTCTGGACCTCCTTGCGTTTAGATGTTCTCAAATCACTACTGGGAGATTACACCAAAACTAAACACCTAACAAAGCATAAACGTCGACGTCAGCGAGTACCTATAGTCTAGGCGATTAAGAGCTAATTAGTACTTGATGTACCAGTATCATTAAAACCGTTGACGATTAGTCTGCGTTTTGGCGTGTGTTGAACGAGTTGCTTTCCCCGATTCTTCGAACTCCGATCGAGTGTGCACAAGTTTTCAAAATAATATGTGTTATCGCACGCGACAAGCAAAATATCTACTAAAACGACGTCGTCCAGAGACGACCCAACTTCTAAATGTAGCTTTGTAAATATATTCATTTGTTCATTCTTTGATAAGAAACGTCTATCGTTCGGTTCTCTCCGTCTCCGCGCATGATTAATTACCAGCCAGAAACAACATGATTTTGTAGAAAATTTACGGCGATGAAGATAAATGTGCTTGTGTGCATTGCGGTTTTGTTAACGACGCGACCTTTTCGCACGAATGACGAACGAAGAGAGCAAGAAATACCTACAAAATATGAGTAACATAGTGCCATAACTATATTGTAAAACCTTAAGCAATGTGAGTGTTTAATGTTTATTAATTCTCTATGAATACAGATACAAATAAAGAAGTACTTTTATCGTGTAAGAGAGCAAAGAACTTGAACATACCGGAAGATGTGTTTGACGAGAATCGCATTTTGTTAAAACACCACGCAAAGCAGGAGTCCGTTAACTGGACGAGGAATGCGATGAGGATAATTGAAAGTGCGCGGGAATAGATTACGCTTACTGACGCCGATGGCGAGGAAGCTGACGAAATGGTGCATGCGATTGACGCCCGCAACCGATCGGGTGTTTTAATGAAATGTGTGGCATTTCGGTGCGAATCGCAACATGTTGTCCATTCTTTCCGTACAAGGGTCCAAAAAACAGATAACGAGAAAAAATTACGTTTCCGCCACGGCCGGGGCGGCAAGCAACGCCGCTCGAGCGTCGCGCGCCACGCATCACCGATATATCGATTCCGTTGATAAGATAATCATCGCGCAGACGCCAAACAATGAACCAAAGCAAACAATGCCGAATGCGATTCGACGGTTCAATAATATTATGCCCGCGCTTCGCCCGCCGGCGCTGCGAGCGCGGCCGTTTTGCGCCATTACTATTATAACTTAAGGTCGTTGTCATAATTCAGTCCCTCGGCGCCGTCGTCTGGACGAAATCGATCCGGGGCGCGCCGCGGATGAAATTAGTTTCGAGAGAGCGGTGTTCCTCATCTGCATAAGAATGGGTGTCGCGTCAAAAATACCCTTCTCGTCGACGCTCACGTGACGCTGCTTGCTCGCCGGCCGATGGCGCCCTTCGAACCGAACGCGAAGCGATACAAACACAACATAGCATAGCATAGCATAGAAATTGATATTTATATAATTATACATAACGTAACAAGATTTCCCTTCGATGTGTAACTCGATGCAACATATACGTAAGAGGCGTCAATGAATTGTAGCTGGCCGTCACAAGAAATGCAAGAAATTATTACGAAATAGCCCTCTCTCCGCAACGTCACAAAGCAAGCAACCCCCTCCCCTTTTCCCTCCTGACGCGCATAAATATCCCTACGCAACGTAAACGCTACTTCTAAGTGTACATATTAAATATTAACGAGGCCGCCGCCGAGGCGGTGAACCTAACGAGCTGAAAGTTTAAAGTTCGACGCGAGAGAGGAAAGCCAACAAAACGGACGACGAACGTGGTCGAGGCGACGAGGGCGCGGGATATAAACATTATTTAGTGTATAGAACGCTTCGATAACAATGTTTCGTACACAGTATTATATGATATGATGTAAATAAATGTGTAAATGATGATCATATTTTAGCAATTAACGATTGAACACTTTCAAAGCCGACGGCGAGCGAAACGAAGAAGTTTGTTGTGTTTACTCGTTTCGAGTCGTAACTTTAGTATCTTTGTTACGACGTTCGTTTGCTACTAATAATTTGACCGACACGGCCGAGCGTTAGCAGGACTGCGCAGGAATACGCGACGCGACGTGGTTCGCGCTAAAAAGAAATAATTGTCCTGGTAGCGTGCTTATTGAATTCGAGCGTTTTCTTGTCAGTACGATTTATATAACTATAAATATGCAGCTTATAAGTGTCGTGATATTAATCTAATAATCATTTTCGCTTTGACGCCCAATTCACACTCCATTCTGCAAGGAAGACGGAACACACGCGAGCGTGTGGGATTTCATCTCGTCACGTGTAAATCTCAACAGCGCGAGACATACGCTAACGATAAGCGCAAGTACTTCATTATGATGTTTATTCGGTCCGAAAGTGTAATGTGTATGCATTGTCTGATTATGTAAAGCAGTGGATGTGAGCGGAAGCAAGGTTTTAGATGAACTCGATGTAAATGATAACGTCTGGGCTATTTTATAAAATATCTTATTACCTAAGCGTAATTACGGTGGATGTTGAGACTGTAGCATTTTAACAATCAGCGCATACTAGGATGGGTTGCTTGTACCCGACAGCTTTCCGATTATTATGCGAATGCACACTTGACGACCGAGTGGGATTGTAAAAACGAACAACCGCAGATGTTGCGACAATTGCAAGCCGTGCTACTACCGCTGAACTTCTGATTAGATCTGATGGACAGGCGAATGCGAGATGTGAATGAAACGTGGAAAGAACTGGGTACATGAACTGACAGAATAAATATATTATACATAAAATTATATTGCATATGTTTATTACGTGATTAATAATAAATATAGTTCGTATTACCTTCACTGCCGCGTGTTTTTTTTGGCTATTTACTGTGTATTTCAGTTTGGTGAAAAGTAAGTGCCTACTCCAAACATTGAATACAACATTTTTGATTGTTATGTTGACATTTTAAAATACCTTCAATTTAAACTCCACCACTATGAACAAATTTAGAACAAAGAAGAACTTTTACACTTGAAGTATCATTTCGCAAAACTTTTGTCGGCGACTAATCGAAATAACAACTTCTTCGCTACGAAATCAAGTAATAATCATAAAACTAGCGGGTAGAATGAAAACTACAGTTAATTCTAGAAACATTCTATTTTTAATGAAGGATTGTTTATTGAGGACATTTTAAAGAACTTTCAACTGAAACTCGATTGCGACTACTGCTGGAATCTCCGGAAATAAACTAAATGTAACACTACATAGAACTGTTATTACAAGCAATTTTCCAAGAGAACGATTGAGAATGTCTGAAAATTGTACACTTGTGGGTGCCATTTTGTAAGACCCTCGGCTGTACTATAACGACGACTAGTACGAACAATAAAATCAAAAGAACAACTTCTGAACTATAACACAATGTACAGTTAATATTACAAGACACTTTTTGAAAAGATCCAAAATCGAACGACTATAAGTGACGAAGCAAAGCAAGTGAACTAATATTTGCTCAAAATGACTAGCTCCTTGCCTACGAACTTCTAATATTGCATTAGTAATCGATTACTTCCAATAAATCTGAGAACTATATTTAATCGTATGCAACCCAACACATTGCACAACAAACTGTTGGAGTTCAACGTAGGCAAACCACCAGCGCACCGCCCCCACACTCCCCCATCACTCCCACTATTCGCCTCACCATATGCAACCAAGATAACATCATGTACTCCAAAACTTCTAGATACCAACCCCTAAACCATCCACATACACCTAGAACCTGCCCGTATACAAAGTGTGGCGCATCATTCAACTCCGCAATCGCACCAACCACCTTAATCGCGGTTATAAGTCGCTTTAGGACGAAAGCAATCCAACATTGCATGCACATTTTACGCGTGCGATCTCTCCAGAGACCGGCGCGACGTCCTCATTGCAGTGTAATCGTCCTCGACGAAAGCTTAAAAATATCACGGCATTTCTTTGTCCTTGCACGTTTACGCATCGACCCGGTGCGTGGGTGATTCATCTCTGTCCCGTCTGTCCCTGTCCGGAGAGTATCCAGTACCGCGATTCGACGTACACATCGGTCCGCAATCCGCATTAGTATCGAAGCGCGCAAAGGTATGTCTGGCGGTGGTTAGTCTCTAACACTATTTAAGTACGCCTCGATTGCTGTTGTGCGGTGTCGATCCAAGGATGAACGCGACGAGCGACTGATGTAGTGGAATAAACGAGCGACCGGGGTTCGTCGCCGCCTCCGCTGTCTAGATGTAAGGGGGCCGCGCGGCGCGTCTTTGATTTTTGATATGACGTTGGAAGATCCGTTTTTCGTTGTTAAAGAGTAAGCATTTTCAGCGAAGTGTACGCACCCAGTAGTGCACGACAATGCGACTGTTTGTTTGTTACGTGCGTTTTTTTATTCGAGCGCATCCGCCTGACACCACGCAATCATTCGCATTTTTTTTTCTACAGCTGTTTGGAGGCTGGTCGTTGCGTGGGGTTTTCGTTTTTGAACATTTTTACGTTAACGCCTTTCGTTATCGCTTGGTTGCACACATTCCGAAGTGATGCATGATTCACCGGCAATGAGTGCGTGTCGAGTAATTTCAGCTTTTCGACAAGTGCAGGATCGATTCAACATGTAATCGGATGTTTTAGTGAAGTTTTCAAAGCACTGAACAAAACAAGAGGTTTGTATCTGCGATGGATTGAGCTGCAGGAGGACAACATATGCATCACCAAAGACGAAGTCGAATGGACCAATACTGAGCTGAAGAACTCGCTCAGGAGCATAGAATGGGACCTAGAAGACCTGGAGGACACCATAGACATTGTGGAGAAGAACCCGTCGAAATTTAAGTTGGATAACAAAGAGCTGACCACGAGAAAGTATTTCATCGACTCGACTAGGGAAGAAGTGAAGTCGATGAAAGATAAAATCAACATGAATCGAAACAGGGACAGGGACAGAACTGCTAGTCAGGTATCTTATGCATGAACACATTTAATTCACCGTAATGATGCGTAAACATTTTCAGCCCTTGCTGGAACCGAGTCCTGTGCGTGTTCTGAACACCAGTGGTCATGGAACGACGAAATATTCCAAGCTCGAGAACGAACTGGACAGCCCACAGAGATTTCTACACGACACGTTAGCGCAGCAACAATACATGACGCGGAATCAGGAGGAGCAATTAGAAGCTATTAGCGACACTTTGGGTTCGCTCAAAACTGTCTCTAGACATATTTCAGTTGAAATTGATGAGCAAGCTGGGTAACATGATTGTTCGTGTCCGTTTGAACGAACAGATTAATAATCGAATGCACGTTGCAGCATGTTAGATGAATTCGGGACGGAAATGGAAACGACTGAAGGCAAGCTGGATGCAACAATGAAAAAGGTGGCCAAAGTCCTTCACATGTCAAACGGTAAGACGTTTTTCAAATCTACATCGAGGCATAGTTTTTAAATAATGTCAACAATTATTAAGTAAATTGACATAATTTGAAGACTGTGATTAATGACTTATATAATTATGCTGTCCTGCAAGAAATTGCATGTTGTTGTGCTAATTTCAAAACTTTCAAATTACAACTTTTACAAGGTTTTAACCATGTTCAGATGGTTAATTGCACTGAATGTATGGTAAAATTAATATTTCCAATTATGGCATGCTCGAGAATCAGTTTTAAAATTCTTATGCAGGACAGTGCTATTAGTTGAGTGTGTACTAATCATTATAATTTGTAATTTTAGATCGAAGGCAATGGATGGCTATATTTACTTTATCAATTATTCTTGTGATTGTGATACTTCTATTCATTTATCTGTGATTTATTTTATTTCTATTGATTGCAATTCGATTTGAACGTACGGCGTTGTATTAAAGACATTGAATGGGTCCCACTTTTCGGTAAAAGCAGTCGGGCAGTACAAAATCAAAACATGAAATTCAAAAAACGTGTCTAATCACTTGACAGGATAGTAAGCATAGAGACGACACTAACTAGCATCTTATCTTAACGCAACTTTCTTCTTTACAAATCCACAAGAATAAGTATTTGGCAAACTACTATTCCGTACATTGTATTAACATTGAATATTGCCCAGCACTTGTGCCACCTTTAGATACAACTCGATCGATACTCATTTCTGTGTTCGGTATTTACGAATTAGTCTTGTTTACTAGACCTACAATTAGATTCGATTGGATTTATGACTTTAACAATTGAATATTGTAACTGTAGTCACTATAAAAACCCTCCTAACCCTCCTAATAGTCTTAAAACTTGACGTGTTGAACAGTCCTTCGAAATAGTGCCAGAAAACCCGTTAACAAGACGACGCAGGACGCGAGAACCGGACAGTTTTCGAGCGCATCTTGCGTTTATTTATAAATGGCTATAATTATTCATTAAACGAACATGCGAACACGTGATTGTGGGTGTAAATGACTGTATGACTTGTTGATCAATGTGGATCGCCGTCAGTGTGTCTTATTGTTAATGTTCTGCAAGGTGCGTGGTCGAAAACTGTCGGTGTTTGCGTTGATAAATGAACCCAATA
>JAODGE020009876.1:0-11594 GCA_027574965.2 Ecitophya simulans
GACCACCACAGCAATGTGAGTTGAGAAGTCGAGTGTGATGATTACGAACAACACGACGTACAAGCTCAAGGCGGGCCAAGGAAACAAGAGCTCGCCGACGCCGACAGCCGCAGCCGCGTCGACGGACGTCGACAGCGACGCGCTCGACGACGCCGTCGACGCCGACGCCGGCTACCAGTATCTCTACGTGCCGGGCGTGCCGAAACTGCGCATCGTCAAGCCGAACTCGCAGTCCGGCAACAATTTCTACCTGAACAAGAATTCGGCGGGCGCGCGCGACAGGCGCAACAACTACAACCGTCGCGCCGGCGACAAGAACTTCCTGCGCGATGTTCGCGGCAAGGACAGGGAGCGCGATCGAGAGCGCGATCGCGACCGCGACTACGGCTACGACACCGTCTGCCTCTTTCAGTACTCCAAATTCACGAGCGCCGGGTCTAGCGCGAACGACGCGGACAAGAAAGCGGAGAAAGAGATAAAATTCAATCTGCCCGAAGACACGCGCATATCGAAGCTCCTACGCCGATTGAGCATTGAAGAAGATCCAGAGAACTCGCTGCAAATCAGCAGGAAGCTGCTCGAAGTCCTCATGCTGCCTGAGAATGCCACATACGTCCGGAAATCCTTTGCCATCTTGCGCGACAGCATGCTGCACATCCTGCAGGTAGCGCCCGGGCCGCAGGCCAAGCAGCAATGCGCGCGAGCCTTTGGCCGCATCGGGTACATCATGGCGGGCGATTCGTTCGACTTTGCCAAGTATATTAAAGTGATTATGAAATTTAACGCAAGCACGGGCCAAAACGGCAAGGAAGAGACGATCTGTCTCTTCATGGAGTCCCTCAAGGAGACGCTCCACATGGCGAAGGAGAAACCAGTGATTGACAAGCAGAAAATGTATCTCCTGATGCAGGAGTTGAACGCGAGCATCGAACCGACCGAAAACGTCGAGGTGTTCAAGCTCATCTTGGACAATCTCATGACGAGCATTGAATTCTATCCGAGCAACTTTAACAAATACTTCAAGGACACGATTGACCTACTCTTTGGATGGCATGTGGACCACACGCAGCCGCTATGCAACATTAAATTTATCTCTAATCAGTTGGAAAGGGTGTCTTATCACTTTCACCACAACCTTGACTTCTCCGTCACGCTGCTGGTCCATTTCGTCGAAGATATCGAAACTTATTCGGCTCAAATGTCGTCCACGCACGACGAATACGACAGCGAGAGTGTTGAACACGTTACGGTGTTTGTTTTGGCCTTAAACACCGTGCTGAAATGTCTTCAGGGATCTGTCCAGGTCCTCTCACACACCATGTTTACGAAGAAACTGATCGCCGAATCGATGCGTCAAATATCCGAAACTGTCAAGCAGTCGGTGACGATTAAGATCTGCGACAATTTGATTATCGCATGCAACGAGAGCATTAATCTCTTGCTGGGTTATTATAACTCTGTGCATCAGAATCCTCCAGGTGTTGCAGCCACGGAGACGACAAGCGATGCGAACGCCGCCGAGTTTGAGACGACTAAAATTGAAAACACGTTGGGCGCTGTGCAAGAAGTCATATTTTCATTGATTGATGTGGAACTGACTTTGGTCGAGTCGTTTTCCAACACTGCGGCCATTTCCCTGCTGGTTTTGATCACAAAGGTGATCAAGGAACTGTCGGCCGATCTGGAGATCGCCCTAATACCGAAATTAGTCGGGCCGCGTTCGTCGCTCTTGAAGTTGCGCTTCCTGCCGTACAGAAGCATCCAGGAGGCTTTGATCGGCGTCTATCAAGCTTTGCTAAACCTTAAAAACATACCGCTTCTGCAAGAGGTTTACAGATTCCTCTTGGGCGACCTCCAGCTGTCCTACAGGCCGTTCACCGATGAAGATGTGACCATAGTCGAGAACAATCCCTTCGAAGATAACGTGCCCGTTGGGCTGCAGGCGCAGCAGTTCAATTGCCTGTTCCTCCTGCGGTGTCTGTCGCAGTTGGCTAACGACAGCGGCAGTTTGGTCGGCATGTGGATATTGAACCCCAGCGTGTTGGAGCTGCTCACCGTATCGCTGCGGCCGCACAACCCCAAGATCGCGCAGTTTCCGGCGCTGCAAATGTCCGTCTTGAATCTGTTCTACTCGCACTGCAAGTGCTACAACTACTTCGTCTCGAAGAGCCCGCTGGTGAATCCCACGACGGAGTTTGTGCGATGGTCGCCGACGTCCAACAATTTTTCCATCATCCTGAACGTTCTGCACAAGACGTTTCGCACGAGCGACAACAACGAGGTGAAATTGTTGCTGCTGCAATGCGTGGAAGAGATACTCGTCGTCGGCGAGTCCTACATGGAGGTTTTGTGCAACAGTTCGGAGTTTATGGCGTTGACGATCGTCCTGCTGGAAAACGCTAGCAGCAAGGACCAGCGGATCGTGTTGAAAGTCGCCCAGAGTTTGGAGAAGTTGCTGTCTAATAAGGAGTTGCCGCTGAAGAACGAGTTTCTCCTCGAGGTGAACAAACTGTGCAGTTTGCACATGACCTCGACCAACTGGGAGGTGAGGAATTTGTATTCCAAGTTGTCCGGGTGGATACCCTGGGATGTTACTGTTCTGGACGACGTCGCCGCGGACGGCGGCAACGTCTTCGGGGAGTGTACGCTGAAGAGTTTGGACGTGGCGAAGC
Source organism: Ecitophya simulans (assembly GCA_027574965.2). NCBI lineage: Eukaryota > Metazoa > Arthropoda > Insecta > Coleoptera > Staphylinidae > Ecitophya > Ecitophya simulans. Next base: position 2,673 of record JAODGE020009876.1, read on the forward strand.
GGATGCACATCACCGGCGGCGTGTTTGGCGAAATGCCCGGGCATCACTTCAAGCGGCTCATGAACTTCCTGCTGAAGAACGAGCCGACGTCGGAGAATTTCGTCGCGAAGATATTGGCGAACTGCTGGCCGCTGGAAACCGACGGCGTTGTGTCCGAACAGTATAGGGACCTGGCGTTGAACAACAGGCACGTTTTGTACAGCTGGGCGACGTGGGAAGCCGCGCAGCTATGCGTCAACTCGAAGCTGCGCACGCCCCTCGGCAAGCCCAACGAGACGTTCACCAGCTTCGAGAACGCGCTGAAAACCCTCGCGAGGGACGTGATGAAGGTCAAGCACGAGGGACACGTTCAGGTCAGTGACACCAGAGTGCGACTGCTGTTGCAATTCCTCGATCATCTCGAGATGGCGATGTACAACGCCGCGGAGGGCACGGCGGTCGCAATACCGCCGCCGCAGAAGCCGGTCAGGACGTTCTTTTGCACGAACGCGAGCACCTGCAGAGAATGGCTGTCCAGAATAAGGATAATTCTCGTCCAACTCGCCCTGCACGCCGGGCTGAACGTCGCCGCCGTGCGACACGGCCAGCAGTTGATCGCCGACCTGCAGAAGGCGGCGAGAGTCGACACCGTCGACTTTGAGCGGGCGGTCGTTTATCTGACCATCGGATTTCTCAATTTACGAGAGAGCGAAGCTCTCGCCGGGCTGTACGCGTGGTGCAAGGGCCAGAATCGCAAGTTCGATTGGATCAAGTGCGCCGCCGAGCAGGCGAACAAAAAGTTCGAGTCCGCCGCCGCCGGCTACGAGAAGCTCATCGACCTGGGCGGACCTTCGCTCGACATTTACGTGCGCAACTTCATCAACGATCAGATTGTCGCTTGCTACAAGCAGATCAACGGCTGGCTGGACATCGTGCAGTACAAGAACGGTCGGATGAACGCCCTGATGTCGGAGGGCGAAAACGGCATGCGGTACTCTTTTAGCACTGTCTATCTGGATTGCGCGCAGAGCGTGTTTAACCTGGAGACGAGCGCGCACGTCTTTGAAGAGTTGGCATCCTGGAAAGAGCTGGATCAGGCCAGGGAGTCGTGGAGTGCGTACGATTCCATGCTGACGACGGAAAGCGATCTGTATCGGGTGGCTTTGAACGTCGTGGCGGCGGACAATCAAGAGCTCAACGCGACGCTAGACGCGGATTTTAAGAAAATCAGGCGGACCATGCAAGAGAGTGCGCTGTTTGTGCCCGTGCAGTTTCAACAGGACTTTAAACTGATGCACTACGTAGCCGCTGGTCTGCAGAGTGCTGTGAATAGCGTACCTTCGGCTAGCACGGCGTTCCTAGTCTCCGAGAATTTCGAACAAAACGTCGAGAAGATCGACTGTTCCGTCCTCACGAAGATTCTCTGGTGGACTGAGTATTTTTGCAACTTGCAGTCGCAGCGCTTGTCGAAATTTTCTAACAATTTACGCTTGAATATTGTCAAGAAGTCGCGGAAGGAGGGCAATTTTTCCACGGCGACGTCGCAACTCTGTCGATTTTTGGATAGCAATAATCTCTTGCTGAATTTCGAAGAGAAGGCAAGTCACAGCGTCCTGCTGAACCTCGCCGAGGCTTTCAAAGCGAAGATACCCGAGGTTGCCAGGTGGGATGTGGACGATGCCAAGGCCGCGCAGGAAGTCGTCAAGCTGCTCTACGAACAACCTTCCGGCGATCAGTACAATTCGAAGAAGTTATCGTTCGACATCTGCGCGGTCGCCTCGACTAGTTTGTTCAAGTGCGCGGACGTGTACGGAGTGCCGTCGTTGAAGCAGGTGAGCTCGCGGATGTTGATCAAGTTGGGCGGATGGCTTCAGACCAACGAAATAACCTTGACGGATGTGACCACGCCTCTGGGGAAGCTGCTGATGGTGCTGCCCGAGATCGGCATCGAGAACATCGGGAGCAACATCATTCCGATGAATGAAATGATGGTCGGGAAATTGCTGCAGTTTAGCGTGCATCAGTGTTCGACGCTAGCTAAGGGATGGCATGCGTATGGGACGTGGTGTTATCGCTGGGGCAGGAAGATCGTGGACAGCAGCGCCGATTTGTCCACCACGCTGACCTTCGAGGACAAGGCACTGATCCAAGGCTTGCTGGGGGGAGAGAATAAGGATTTCGACAGGATCCTGTTGATTCTGTCGCAGACCCGGGCGTACGTCGACGAAGAAGACATCGATTCCAACGAAATACACACCTCGGACATGATTCGCAGTCAATTGAAAAACGTATCTTCATTGTTCAATGCTTCCGGGGAGTTGATAGAGCGGCTCGTCGACGTGTGGCGAGGCTTCCAGAAGAGGGTCTACGCTTATTACGAGCACAGCGTCGAGGCGTACTTTAAATATTTGCATCTAGCCGCGCAGAACGAAAACATTTCCAAGGCCACGGAGTCGAATACGGTTACGGTTACGCTGCGGTTGCTGCGGCTCGTGGTCAAACACGCGCTGGAGCTCCAGAGCGTGTTGGAGAAGGGCTTGACCACCACTCCGACGCATCCGTGGAAGATCATCATCCCGCAGTTGTTCTCCCGACTCAATCATCCCGAGAGCTACGTGCGGGAGAGGGTGTCGGAGTTGTTGTGTCGCGTGGCCGAGGACGCCCCGCATCTCATTACGTTTCCGGCCGTCGTTGGCGCGTTGGAAGGAGGTGTCAACTTTGATTTCTCCGAGATATCTCTGCCCAAAGATTGCCTCTCGCAGGATATCGACCAGTCGGAGGATGCGGAATTGAACGACATGGACGAGGATGCCTACGAGACCGACGAGGAGAGCAAAAACGTCCTGCAAGCGTGCTTCAAGTCCATGGTGGAGACGCTCAGCAAGCAGGCGCCGGAGACCATCACGCAGGTGCAGGCGCTCGTGAAGGAGCTGCGAAGGATCATCTTATTGTGGGACGAATTGTGGCTGGGCACGCTCGCCCAACACCACAGCGAGATAAACAAGCGGCAGCAGCAGCTGGAGTTCGAGATCGACAAGGTGAATCAGAACAGTTATCTCTTTCCGGAGCAGAAGGTTTCCCTGATTGCCGAAAAGCACCGGATCATCATCAAACCGATCATTTTCATCCTCGAGCAGTTGCACGACATCACCAGCGTGGAGCCAGAGACTCCGCACGAGAAACACTTCCAGGAGAAGTATCTACCTTTGATTAACGCGGTTTTGCAAAAACTGAAGAACCCCGAGAACCCCGACGAGCCCCAAGAGTCTTGGCGGCTGCTCAAGGAGCTGCAGACGCAGTTCCAGCAGAAAGCCCACAAGAGATCCGTCCTCAAGATGGAAAATATCAGTCCCATACTGGCGAGGATCAGGGACACGGTGATTTCGATGCCCGGCCAGGATAATCCAAGATTCATGTCTACCAAGGTGTACATTTCCCATGTCTCTAATCAGGTGTCCATCCTTCCCACCAAGACCAAGCCGAAGAAGCTCATCTTTCACGGCTCGGATGGTCGCAACTATACGTATCTTTTCAAGGGCCTCGAGGACCTGCATCTAGACGAACGCATCATGCAGTTCTTGAGTATCGCCAATACCATGATGGCGCAGAACACGGAAGGCACCGGTCACAATCTCTACAGGGCCAGGCACTACTCCGTCATTCCCCTGGGACCGCGGTCGGGGCTGATCAGTTGGGTCGGCGGGACAACGCCGGCATTTGCGCTGTACAAACGTTGGCAGCAGAGGGAGGCCAGCAAGTCCTCCAAGAACGCCAGCGCCGTGTCGAGACCGTCGGAATTGTTCTACAGCAAACTCAATCCGCTGCTGCAAGAGCACGGCGTGAAGAATTTGGACAACCGAAAGGAGTGGCCGTTGGTCGCGCTGAAGCAAGTGCTGACCGAGCTGATGTCGGAGACGCCGAGCAATCTGCTCGCCAAGGAGTTGTGGTGCCACGCGGTGAGTCCGGGCGCGTGGTGGCAAATCGTGCGAAAGTATTCCTACTCGGTGGCGGTGATGAGCATCATCGGGTATATCATCGGACTGGGCGACAGGCATTTGGACAACGTCCTCGTCGACCTAAACACCGGCGAGGTCGTGCACATCGACTACAACGTGTGCTTCGAGAAGGGGAAGACTTTGAGGGTTCCGGAGAAGGTGCCGTTCAGATTGACGCCGAACATAAGGGATGCGCTGGGCGTAACAGGAGTCGAGGTGAGTTTTTTGTTTTGTTTTACGTTTTATTAGTTACTATCTGATTTGGCCAACTTCGTCTCGTCTTATTATTGCACATTGCATTCTTCTAAATTTTTTAAGTTCCTGCCCTTTAAACATTTTCTTCAACTGTCGCGAACATTCTGGACGAATGTTTTTCAAAGGGACAATTATTTACGTTTTTACACAGTTATTTAATCAACATAAATATTACCCGTCTCACCAATTAACAATAAATGCACTACGCACATAAATTAACGCGAAGTGCGCGCGCAAAGTTGCCGCAACTCGCGCATTATCACCGCGCATCACTTATCGTCGTCTTGACGCAACGCGCGCGTGTAAGTTGCGCGTAATTCACTTTCATTATAATAATTACATTGCAGTAAACAAACAGGTACTCGTCACTAATCTAGAATATTTATAAAGCTACTAATATCGATGGATCACTGTCGGCGAGCGGGAGCAACCGGCGCGCGCTCATTAGATTATCAATTTTCGGTAGGCGTCGTAAACAGATTTGATTGATCCGTTTTTCATATGCGAGCGCGCGCCGCCTGCATTTTTTTTTTCGACGCGATAATCGCGCTTATCGTCAACAGGACCGGTGCCTGGACGATTGGGCGTTCGAGCAAACTTGCTCGGTTGTTATGCGGCTGCCGTTGCGGAGAAATTTTTATTCGTCAGCTGTGTTTTGAATTAATACCGCGTTGCGAAGCGATGCTATTTTTACTCGTTGAATTATCGACAAGTGCAGGACAAGTTGCCGAAAACAGTCAGCAGCTGCGGGCGTTCGCACACATCCGATGCGCGGTGCGCGCTAATCGTGCGCGAGTCGATTTTGTGTGTCAGGTTAGTGATTAAGTACATATTTACGCGGCGATGCGATTTGTCATACATTATTGGTAAACCGTTATTGGAAATACTGTCCGGTTGCTAGTTGATGCAAGTGGTGACCGTTCCGTCGCTGTGCTGCATGTCGTCGCGACTATGGCGCACGTTCGTCTCTTTGCCGTTCTTGGCGAATTCTCGCGCGGCGTGCATCTCGATCCGCGAGTTGTCGCCCGATTCGACGGCGTTGTTGTTCTTCTTCCTGCCTGCGGGGACGTGGTCCGTGATGTAGTTGTGCTCCTTGTTCAGCGAGCGCGGCGACTTGCATTTAAGGAGGCACCAGAACGCGTCCCGATAGTTTTTGCTCTTCCACGCGTAGATCAGCGGATTCATCCAGGAGTTGCTCACCGCCAGGGTGAAGACCGCCTCGTACACTTCGGGTATGCTGGTGCCGTCGTACAACCGCATGTAGGTGATGACGAAGAAGTAGGGGAACCAGCAGACGGAGAAACAACCGAGTATCAATAGGACCATCTGAGGAACACGATAACAGAGTGATAACAATTACTTTTGAGAGCATCGATAGGAATTGATCTTTGTCGATTACTCGTTACAATTGCTCGAAGGTTAGAGGCAATGCTTCGCTACAAGGCGGGTTTTCTTTTTTTGTAGTGTCGACGTCGTGCGTGCGTCGTGCAATTTATTTATGTTGGTTAGCTATCATCACAGGATGTCCATAAGTGATTGCGGAAATTAGTCTAAAAATAGGTTGCTGTTGATACTTATTTATTTATTGTTTTGTCGCAATAATTATCGATTTTGCAATAATTCTTTGATGGGAAGAATTTTTAATTGCTAATCAGGGTAAAAATGTTTAGAAACTGCTGTTAATTGCTGTTGATTATCATCAGTTTTTCAATCGAAGAATTTTTTGAATGAAATGCAATTTTCAGAATTATTACCAACCGTTCGTGGAAAAAACGTAGATTTTAGTAAAACTTGTCTAGAAATTGTAAAACTGATTGCGCATCTAATTATTCTTTCTGATTGAATCTTGATTATTTGCGTTAATTGCGGTATCATGTCGTGATTGATTTCCGCAGTTAGATTTAAAAATAAATGCTCCGCGCTGTTTGTTTGTTTCGCTCGGCGCTGGTGTTTGCTCACAATTTATGCAGCCATTACGCGTAAGTGAGGTACGGCGACACTGATTGACATGTTGTCTGTGCGCTGCTTAAGCTTGAGGTCGATCGCAAGTCGGAACTCGATCGGAAATCGAAATTTGAATCGATGCGTGCGTGAGGCGTGCGCGCGTGAGAATTGTGTTTTGTTTTACGCGTTCTTTCATGTCGCCGGCGACGTGACTAGAAACACGCTCGGATTTCAATGCCACGCGTAGACGACGAGCGGAGATTTCGTCGCTGGCATCTTAATTTTCGGCGAACGTTGCTTTGTGATTTGCGACGTAATTATGCATGAAATTATCTATTAAATTTTTTAAATTTAATTTGACTTATTTTATCTGCGATTGTTGCGCGAGTTTTCTTCGGCTTTGTTGTACTTTTGTGGTTTTATCATTTTTATGATTGATTTGTTCGTTTCGCTTATTTTATCGCCAGAGAGGAATTTGTTATGCGAATTTGCTTCGGCAGTTTTGTACGTTTTTTGTGTGTTTGTTTTGTGATTTTGATTCGGATTTGAATTTAATTGATCATAGAATATTTTGAGTTTGGAGCATTGCAATGTGTGTATAATTTGAATTATCCTAGCAGTAACGTCGGTTGCGTAAGTTTTCCTCAGCGTTTCTGCACATCTGCACTTTTTCTGCCTCTATAATTGATTTTACTTGTTTATTTCGCGCACTCGTCGCGTACTGTTTATGTTCATCCGACGTGCGCAAATCGTTCATATTTATATATCGTTTTCGCTGTCCCACATCGGAAATGTATGCGGCCCTTTCAGCAAATTGCATTGTCCTATCGCCGCGTTCGATCCGCGTGCGTTCGTTTTAACGAGATTGCATCCATTGCAAATGCGTACCGCGCGTTATGAATTAGTGAAGGATATTTTTGTGTTCGTGTTTACCTGCACGGATTTGTTTTCCCTGAGAGTCTTCCGGTGGTTGGCGCTCGCGCCGGGAAAATTGGCGGCGGTGCGCAGTCGTTTGGCGTGCTCGGCCGCCTCGCGCCATATCCGCATGTACAGCGCGGACATGGCCAGCCAGATGGAGAGGAACATCGGAGTGACGACGAGGTTGACGTACTCGGCGGGCAGGACGTGGTCCTGCGCGCACATGCCCGGCGAGTACGTGTGCCAGTAGATGGGCATCGACGCGATGCTTATCGAGACGCACCATCCCATGCCGACGATCGTCCACACGACCTTGCGCGTCATGTGCCTAGGCGGGAGCGAAGTTTTAGCAGTTTTGTGCTGCGGGGGTGTACGTACGTGCGATGGTAATGCACGGGGCGCGATTACCTGCTGTAAAAGAACGGAAGGACAATGGCGATGTATCGATCGGCGGCGATCGCGAGCAGATTGTAGATGGAACTGCTGCAGGCCAAGATGATCAGCACGAATCGCAGTATGCAGGTGGCCTCGTGCGATCCCAGGTAGTCGTCGATCGCGAACGCCATGTGATAGGGCAGCGTCAGGCCGACGAGGAGGTCGCTCACGGCCAGGCTGAAGATGTATCGGTTCGACAGCAGCTCGGATATGTTTCGGCTCAGCCGGATCGCGCAAATCGTCAGAATGTTGCCGGCGAGCGTCAGGAATATGATGATCGAATCGATGACTATCCAGGTGATTTTGTCCGACGAGACGGCCGACGCGTGCGATTCGTTCGACGAATGCGTCGCGTCGCTTAGATCCATGTCGCGCGCGCGCTGCTCTCCGATTGCACGGCGTCGGGAATGTCTCACATTGTGTGCGGTTTGTCGACGCGCCGCCCAAAAACGTTTGTAAATTTAGCCGCGATCACTTTGATGATGATTGTGTTTCGACGTGCATCGGAAATACTTGGCCGCGCTTCAAAGAAACAACGACCGTCGAATAGTGCGCGCGACGCGGCGCGAGAAAGTTTCCGTTCGGCGCGAGGCGCGCGAACAAATGACGACGGAAGGAAACTCGGCGCGGTTATATTCGCCGCGCCTCGCGCGGTTTGCGCGAGGCTTCGGTGTCCGAAAGTTGGTGCTTCGAGCGTACGCGTTTGATGACGATGCCACCTGCATTTCAATTCGCGCGCGACGTAGTCGCCTCTGGCGAAGCCATGAGATTTGTGTTTTTCGTTTTCTTCTAATTTCGTTCGAATTTACGAGCGTGTAGATTACGAACTAGACGCATCCATGAAACTTGGCGGTTCGAGGTTGGTTTGTCGCACGGAACATTGTCGCCAGTAAGTCACGTCGGAGCGGCGCGCGACACGCGAGTCTCATTCACAAATCGTTGGGATTTACGTGGCGTCGTTTTAGACGGCCGGTCGCGTTGGACTTTCTGCCATCGACCGGAGCGTGAATCAGCGCGCTTCGTGGCGGTCGCGCCAAAGCGGCGGCGCTTGACCAGACTTTTCGCGAGGGGTTCTCGCACGCGCGCGCGCGTCGTTCGTTTGCGATAAACGTCCGGCGAACGACTGAACGCGTCCGACGCGTGGATTGCGCGCCGACGTCGCCGTCCGTGCCAGGCGAGCGTGGAAAGAGAATACATTGTCCGCTCAAATAAATCGCAATTTGAGTAATGTGCAATGTGCAACGTGCGGAATGCACACCGCACCAAAACGACATGCTTGCCCCGGTTCAATTTATAGCATCGTATAAAAACAATCCTTTTGTATTTAAAAGTTAGCATATTAGAACACCAGCGATAATTTATGTTTGCACAGAGCAAATGTTCAGGCAGAAGATGA